>JAPYZD010008417.1:0-14466 GCA_030522725.1 Ichneumoninae sp. B BG-2022a
TATAGTAAAAATCTTATTATCATTTCGATCCGATGATTTATTTGTGATATAACGTAGAGCAAAGAAATACTTCCGGCATTTTGGAGTATAACTACTTGGGAGCGTCCTGTGTTCGCTTAACAATTTTTTATTTAAGTACTTGGCGTCGAGACGCTACCGCGTCTCTTGATTATAGTTAAATCAATTGAATATATACTATCGCGAACTATCTATATAGATGTCCCCTCTGGAAACTATTCGTTATAGCAGAAAATACCATCCATTTTTCTCAGTGTACAATTTTTCTACGACGTGTTTTTTTTTTCTTTTTAGTTTTTCGATTTTCGTTCGATCGTTACCTTAGTTTCGGTTACTTTGACCCCTCGATCGCTCTTCTGCCACTCCCAGACCGATATGTTGTGATCCGAGGTCTCGTCTATAGCGCACAACAAGTTTCCACCGTCAGCCTTGGAGAACGAAAGACAGCAAATTGAACCGTCGAACTCGCCACTTCCTATTACACTCAGAGTCGTCAGGCTCACGGCGTTCCATATCCTGATGTGAGGCTGTCGAAATAAACGCTTCTATATGTGAAATAGTGTTTCAATTAATTGTTTTCGGCAGAAGGTCGAAAAATTTACCATAGCTTCCCGTCGATCGCTTCCCAGAACTTGGCCCGTAGCTACGATCATTTTGTTCGGATGAATCGCTATGCTGAAAGAATTAATAATCAATCCCTTCGCGTTTCTATTCAACAGGTACATCTCTGCTCTCGTGGTTGCCACGAAATTTTTAAACTGGAATTCCCTGACTTTCCCCGGATTTCCAGAGCAAAAATGTAATTGTTGCCCTCTATCGTTCAGGGTAAGAGAGGACAATTACAAATAACGTAAAATATAATATACAATGATCGTTAATATATTAAACTCAGTTCACAATATTTAAAGTTCCCAACGAAAATAATATCACTACATAGTCATAAACACTGAAAAAAAAATTTGCTTGCGGGCTGCCGAGGAAAAAAATATTTGTTTCAATTGTACTTTAAATTCTTACAATTCCACATGATATTGAAATAACGACAGCAAGACTGTCAAGGTAACATGTTATCGTTTCAATCCGGTATGAAATTGGACGAATTCAGTGTAGAATTGAAATAACGTTTTTACTTCATTGGCAGCCCGCAAGCAGATTTAACTTCATTCAATGATTTTTTTTTTCTGTCTATATGCTGCATACGGTCGAAAGTTTACCGAAACGGAAAATGTAGATGACGTGCAGCACAGAATTAAATGCAAAACATCAGATTCAAAAAACTTCCAGGGTTAAAAAAATTCCATGACTTTTCCCTGACTTTTCCAGCTCCCAACAAATCCCCTAACTTTTCCCGGTTTTCCAGGTTTCCCAGGTCCGTGGCAACCATGCTCTCTCTACGAGAGCTCCTATTTCGTGGACGTACCATTTAACGTCATCGGTGTGTCCCAGATAGTGTCTTTGGCAGTGTTCCTCCATGTTGTAAAGCACAACGACCGCAGCGACGAAATAAACCATTTCGCCAGTTGGCAAAAAATGCAAATTGCTCCTGCAGTCCCTTCCCCTGTAGCCGTACACCCAATCGAGTTTGAGTTTGCTCTGCGGCGGTGTGCTGACTTTGTGCAGATCGTAGGAATCGATGGAGGGCGTCGGAACGTAGAGAAGCACCGGTCGACCCCGTAGATACATGCGGACGGTGCCGTCGCTCTCGTTGTACTTCATGTCTTTCGTGCTGCGTGAAATAAGAGACGAACGAATGACAATAATTTACAACGGAATAATCAGCGACTATGAAGAATTTAACTTGCTTTGTAATATTCACAGAGAACTTCAACTTTGTTTCGAGCTCGCGAATTAATCGGAGGAAGCGACCTTCTCGAGCGTGCAGTCGGCGAGTTACTACGCGGAACTCTCTCCGCTCGTCTACATGTGTACTATTGTTCGCAACGATCCCGTATTATCGCCGTACTATATTATTTCTTACTTCAACGGCAACTCTCGTTTTTCTCCCGGCAACGACCAATCGCGAAGCGGAGTTGGGCAAGTCAAGGCTCCGAGCCGAGGAATTACCGACACGCTTCGCGAATTGTTTAGTTGCCGGACTCGAGAGACCGTTTCTTCGCCAATTAGGCTAGGGGAGACCGGTGCAAAATGGCACGCCGGGGCAAAATGGGACTGTGAGGGCAAAACTCAATCATGGTGGCCGTTTTTTCCCCGGAAAAAAATTCCCTGACTTTTGCCTGATTTTTCACTGACGAATTAAACATTTTCCCTGACCAAACTTCTAACGACTTCTATTTTTTTAAATTTACAATACAAATGAAAATGCCTAATTATTGTATTAATGTTTAATTCTATTTTTTTACGTTCCTAATTTTTAAGCCTCCCTCTAATGTACTTTTTATTTATTTATAGAAGATTCGGGAAGTGGTCAAGGAATTTACTTTTTCCCTGACGAATTTTGGAATTCCCTGAGTTTTCCCGGTTTTCCCTGACCGCGGCCACCATGTCAATTTTCCAACAATTTTTCGATGCCCACGATGGTTGTACGTGAATTTTTGTCCCACGTACAACCATCGCTACAGCCTCAAAGATATTGGAGAATTGCGTTTTGACTCATTATCCCGTTTTGCCCCGGTGTGCCATTTTGCCCCGCTGTCCCCTATTCGGCTCTTGCAATAAAAGTCGTAAGTAATGCACGATTTTTGCATACTGTATAAATGTAAGTTCGTAGCGATGACGAGAAGATCGTTGGATGTCGTATAATCTAATCGCTGCGTCGTACTAGTAAAATGAATTTTACCCGTGCTTGACGTTGCTCTGGACCGGGGGCTTGAAGAGGTTGAACAGTGACTTGGTCGATGCCGACAATCTACAAAGTAACGACAATGCAAACGAAAGGCATGCGGTGCAAAATGAAAAGAAAATAATCATGTGAATGACGAAAAATGTTTGGCCACAATGGGAAATGGGGTAAGCAAGCATTGATCGTGCGTAACATTGCATGGAGAAGCGGGTGAGAGATTTCGTCGTTCGGTTCTCTCGGACAGTGTGCATAATTTACCTGCTGGATGCGCCAAGCTGCGAGTTAGCGCCGGGCGATTGCGGGGGGTTCGTGAAGTCTCCGGTCGACGACCACCTCTTGGCGCGCCGTAGACTGCTCTGCGGAGGAACGTTCGTTCTCGTCGTCGGCGACCTACGTTGGCGACCGGTTCACAGTACAATCAGCCAAATTGCTTTGCGTCAAGGAACTCTTTTTCACCGGCGAGCGTTTCCTGACGAGAGTCGCGTGCAAAATAATTCAATCACAACTGACCTGGCAACTGGTAGAGGTGTCGCTCGGGGACTCGGGGACGGCACCGGCGACACGCTGCTGCTGCTCGGACTGTCCGAATGCAACGAACCCGTCGACTGATAGTGGACCGACCTTCTGGACATTATAAACCATTAATACACATTCTCATGGATTATCGGAGCAGTTTCACTGGAAAGTAGGGTTGTGCGAATATTCAGACATTTGAATAATTCCTCATGAATTGAATATGAATAATTCGTATTTGTATATTCAAAATATTCGAATAATTTGGGATTATTCAAAATACATGAATAATTTGAATAATTTTAATACTTCGATAGATTCGATTAATTAAGAATATTCGAATGTTTTTAATAGTCTAAATATTCCAATAATTACAAATATTAATTTGGGACTTTATAATGCACCATAATGGTCATTATAAATAACGCGATAAACAATGCGAATTGATTTATAACAGAATTTGTTGTACACGCTTAAGCTTTGAAAAACGGAATGACTTGCAACCGAGCGTAAATTCTTCAGCGTTGTTGTAATCAAAATTCTTCATTCAATGAATACAATTTATGTGCTCAGTTTCATTATAATCGGAATTTCATCATTCGAATATCCAAGTCATAAAAAATATTAGAATTTTTGTGATATTCATAATCATTCGTATTATTCGAATTATTAAAATTATTTACATTTTTGAATATTCAATTCAAACGCTATTCGCACACCCGTACTGTGAACCGTTCTCGACCGACCTCTGGGGTAGCTGCGAAGGCGGTGTGTAGCTCGCGGGACGCCTGGGACTCGCTGCGGCGTCGCGAACGTCCTGCGTCGATCCTGAAGAGCTGGAATTCCGGAGACAAGACGTGCTGCTTTGGCGAAGTCGGGTCTCCTTCTGTGGTATCGAGTTTTGACCTGTAACGAAATGGATTCGCATTTTAATTTTATTTCGTGCACTTTATCTCTATTCGATTGACGATCAAAGTCAACAGCGAAGGGCGCTGCGCGGAGCCATCGCGTGCAGGCACTCATGGCGAGTTGAACTTTGCCTCAAACTGGGTTACCCATTATCACCCGAGCGGGCCTTCCGAGGATTGTGTACATAGAAACTACGCAGACCCGCTTTGGCCCCGTAGCCTTTCAACAATTACTAACGTACCAAACTCTATTATGTCTGCGCAACTATGCGTTACCAAAAAGTTTCCACCGACGTCCAGATATTTCATGCCGAAACGATCACGAAATTTTTAGACTTTAATTAAAAGTGGTACAACCAGAAAAAAATTTATTTGACGGCCACCGTTTATTAAGATTAAGTAAAATATTTAATTGATTTAAATAAATATTTATTTAAATTAAGTAAATAGTTACTTAAATGAAATAAATAGTTACTTAAATGAAATAAATATTTTACTTAATCTTAATAAACGGTGGCCGTCAAATACATTTTTTTTCCTGGGTGTAACAACGAAAATGCGAATGGGCGCCATTTGGCAAAGCGTATGTCGAACGTAAAGGTAAATGAATTATAAAATAAAATGGCGCATAAAGGTCGAATTATTCGCTCGCTTACCCTTGAGAGGGACGTGGCCGTTTCTATTTAAAAATTTATTTGACGGCCACTGTTTATTAAGAATAAGTAAAATATTTATTTGATTTAAATAAATATTTATTTAAATTAAGTAAACAGTTACTTAAATGAAATAAATATTTTACTTAATCTTAATAAACGGTGGCCGTCAAATAAATTTTTTTTTCTGGATGTAATAACGAAAATGAGAATGCGCGCTATTTGGCAAGGCGTGTGTCGAACGTAAAGGTAAATTAATTATAAAAAAAAAAATGGCGCATAGCGTGTAAAGGTCGAATTATTCGGCCGCTTACCCCTGAGAGGGACGTGGCCGTTTCTAAGAGGCGATGAGACTAGCCTATCGTTTCTCCTCTCATTTCTCTCGTCCTCCCTCTTGTCTCGAGCCTCCAATTGAGCGATTCGCCGCAGAGCGTCGGCGAGAGTAGCGCGAAGACAAACTATCTCGTCCCTCTGTGCCAAGGATTGCCTCTCGAGATCCGCCACTCTGCCGAGTAAAGATCCAGTCTCGCATTCCAGCATCTCATCTGCAACGTCATTAAGGGAAACAAATTATTTAAAATCCTGTTCCAGTGACATGCGACCACTGCGTATGTCTATAGATATGCAAAAAAAAAACGCTTCGAGGAAGAATCCCTTCTGTATAAACCGGTAATCCCGGCAGCGGCTCCGATAGAGCCTCACAACGCGCAAGGCAACGACTCTTGTGTTTCATCCTTATTATTTATTTTTAGCAACAGTTCGTTCGGTAGTTCCACGAACGGACTCTACATTGTATCGAGTTCTATCACGGGGTCGACTTTGTTATAATCTGCAGCTAATTTCATCATTTGTAACTAATCTTATTATCTGCAGCTAATTTTATTATCTGTAGCTTATTTTATTATTTGTAGCTTATTTTATTATTTGTAAATGATTTCATTATTTGTAGCTTATTTTATTCTTTGTAGATAATGTTATCATTTGTAGCTAAAATTAGTAAAAAAAAATCTAGCTGCGTGAAGAAATCGTCGCTTTATTGAGGTAAATGTCCCAGTGGCCGGACAAAGCGTGCGTGCAACACAGATGGAAATGCGACTTCTCATGCATGCCCTGGGACTGGAACTGCTCCTTAGGTCTCCGGCCATTGGTAAGGTAAAGGGCCCAGTTTATGACACTTCTACGCAGCTCTCTTACTTTAAGCGTGTAAAATCGTAGGAATAAACAAGGAGGACGAAGAGTCGCAGTTGTGACCCCCCGAACGCGCGCTACCCATTGGCAGCATGTCAAATGATCAGGGGGAGCCGACTATGCTAGAAGCTAGAAGTACCATTGTCACAAACTGGGACAGTGTTACAGACTGGGCAGTTTACCTTACATTTACGATTTCGGACAGAAAAAAATTGTAAAGTGTGCTCAAAATATGAATAAATATGTGGTGAAAAGTTCGCAGTTGTATGTTTACTGAGTTCGCCAAAAAAAATTCCTAAAAAAGCGAAAAAAAATGTTCACACGGGATGACTTCGTCAAGATATTTCTTGTGAATAGTGTGTGTGAGATTTCGTATAAGTCTCAAAGTGTAAGTCTCATCCACTTGTGGATGGTTTAAAAATCTGAAAAAAATTCTACATATTAAAGCTGCCGAAAAGATTAATGTTGCATAATAATAATTGAAAAATTAATCTTTCCAGCACGTTTAACATGTTTAATATTTTTCAGAATTTTATACCATCGAGAAGTCTCTGCAATTTAAACATCTGAAAAAATTCATACGTATTCAGAAAAATAAATGAATCATTTGCAGTAAAAAAAAAGTTAGGTCTCCGAAAGATTTGTTGAACAATTTTATTTATCATCAATTCGTTAATAACATTTTGAAATGATCATTATTATGCCAAATTAATCTTTTCAGCACCTTTAATATGTTTGATTTTTTAAAGATTTTTATACCATCGAGAAGTGTTCGCAATTCCCTCCCATTTCCCCGAAGCTTATACGAAGCGAACACCATTAGCAAGAACTACCTCAAATATTTTTATTCGATTAACCGAATTAAATTAATTTATCTAGGCGGAAGGACTCCGATCGACAGCCCGTTGAAAATACAAATGTAAATGTGTAATTGTATTAATGTTTACAAATTGTAACGGCCGTTGATGTATCGTATGTATAGTCAACAAAGAAACTTACTACTACTTAAGGAGGTTGGAGCGAGTGGTGTTCATTCCGCCTAAATTCGAGAAATTTGGGTAAGAATTGCAAACACTTCCCAATGTTATAAAAATCTGAAAAAATTCATACTTATTATAGGCATTGAAAAGACTAATTTTACATAACAATAATTTCAAAAGAACTTTTTTTTTTATGAAAATGATTCGTTCACTTTCCGGAATACGTATGAATTTTTTCAGAATTTTATCTTCATGTTGACTTTTGCACATTTTTCCATGTAAAAAACAAAAAAAATCAAAATATAGATAAAAATCTGAAAAAATCCATACGTATTCCGAAAAATGAACGAATCATATACAAAAAAAATTGAGGTACTACATATTTTGATGAACAATCTTTTTTTCAACAATTTGTTAATAACATTTTGAAATTATTATTATGCAAAATGAATCTTTTCAGTGCCTATAAAAAGTATGAATTTTTTCAGATTTTTATGTTTGCAATTCTTGCCCAAATTTCTCGAATTTAGGCAAAATGAACACCACTCGCTCCAACCTCCTTAATTTATGTTTATTTAACCGAGCAATTGTCCGATTATTCTCGTCAATCGCATTAACACTACAGCAAAGAAAGCACACAACACTATCAACAACACCCGCCACGAACGCAGCACCGAAGCAATACTCACTCCAGGCCTGTTCCGCCTCGTCGATAGTGTCCATCATATCCGGCGTGGTCATCGCGAGATCGAGTCCTCGCGGTGACCTTCGATTAAATTAATATTTCTACTTAACAGCCTCAAACCGCTAAAAACTTAGTCCCTCCCCTTCCACTCTCATATCGTCTTCTATTTACACTCCCGTTCCAGCGATCTATTGCCAATCGATGCGAAGCACTTGCGAATCGCGCTAAATCGCCCGAGATGAGCGTGGCCGGCGATGCGCCGGGTCTTCATTCTCCGAACGAAAGTATCGCGTTCCCGGCGGACACAACGCACCGGTTGATAGAGCGAGCGAAAAACCGTGCATGCGACTTATCCCAGATCGGGAGACTCGGCGAGTGATCGGTGTGTACGTCGCACACGCTCGCTCGTTCCGAACGCCGAAAGATTATGTAACACTGCTATACGTTGGCCTCTCACTCTCCGACCTCACTCGTCGTCGTCGTCGCCGCCGTCGTGTCATACTTTTGCCCGAGCGGAAAAAAATAAAGAAGGAAACTCGTCAAATTCCTGAAAATCACACCCTACCTCGAACCGCTACCCGTAAATAATAAACATATTTATTCCGTACACTCGATTCTGAAATAGATATAGCGGATCGGGATATAACGTTACACGTATTGCTCGACGCGTACGCTTCGTAGTATAAATTAACACACGTATGTATATGTATATAATATGTATATGTGAGTGTGGACAGTGTGCACAGTTGGCGTCAAAGCCAGAGATGAAACGAGCTTTCGCGCGCACGCGATATCGATCGGGCTTTCGATCCCCAACGAGAAAAACACGTTTATTTATATTCCGCGCGTACTATCCATGGGACTCTGTCCGTAATTTAACGAGATAAATGATCTCTTACTCTCTCACGTGGATGAGTTTACCTTCCGGTACAGCCGTTTCATCCGATTGGAAAGATTTTGTTTTTTTTTCTATTACGTCACATCTACGTTACCGAATCGACTGACTATAAGGAATACCCCCCCCCCTTTGCTCTTCCCGATGGAAACAAGTGATGTAGACGCTTTGCTTGATGTGGTCCTGCACTACTTTAAGGAGGGAGTCGCGCTGCGCGCTGATTTCGCATAAGTTCGACAAGGATAAGAGAAAAATTGCAAGTACTTCTTGATAGTGTAAAAATCTGAAAAAAATCATGTATAGTAAAGGTACTGAGAAGATTAATTTTGCATAATAATAATTGCAAAACGTTATTAACAGATTCATCAAAAAATGTATTGGTTAACAAATTACCCGGCAACAAAACTTTTTTTTTTTTATGAAAATGACTCGAATACGTATGAATTTTTTCAGATTTTTAAGTAATCGGTGATTTTTTTTTTTTTGTAGAACAAAAATGGTTTTTTTATATAACCAATTAATTTTTTGATGAATTTGTTAATAACATTTTGCAATTATTATTATGCAAAATTAATCTTGAAAGTACCTTTAGTATACATGATTTTTTTCAGATTTTTACACCATCAAGAAGTACTTGCAATTTTCTCTTGTTGTTGTCGAACTTATGCGAAGTCAGCGCGCCTAACGTTTTATTGATTTTGGATCTTTTTTTAAAATACATTGTAAAAGTTTGTCGAAGCTATAATGAAAATTTGTCGGGCGGCAATTTTTTTTCGTAGACACTTTTTCTCACTGTATACTTGGTTTATATATGTGCGGCGTTGGATGATGCTCTGAGAACGAAACTTGGCAACGAGGAGGGTGCGCCAGCGATAATGCGCGCTCGACACGTGTGTTTTCCCCGTGGCCGCTCTAACGCTACTGTCAGAGACCGACTACAGCTGCTTAGACGCGATCAATACGCTGTAGATAGTCGAGATCGTTCAGATAATAGGGGGAGCTCGTCGACTCGATGGAAACGCAACACCCGAGAGGACAGACGCACCGTTTCGCCACCTACCAATCGCATTCGATAAATTTAATTTTGCCCTCGAACGAACGACGAGTTCACCGATGCGTCCGCGAATATGTTCGTCTCCGTGCGCGATTCTCTGTTATCGTCCCGCCGAATAAATTACGCTCTTCAAACGGAACGAGACCAAATTATCAGTTTCCGGTGCGTCGGCGCACCTCGGAGCGACACCGCGCTCTGTGTGGATGCCCTTTCACAATCCAATCTCTTTCACTAATCCCCGACGCAGCTACACTCCAATATATAGACGCAATATATAGAGTACGTTTACGGCAAGTTTTTCTTTCGATTCGCATACAGTAGAACGACGATTAATTGGGATTGGGTTAATCGGGAAGCGGATTATAGTGCTACAGTGGAGCCCCGATTAACCGCGACGCTCGGGACCGAAGAGTCGACGGATAATCAAAATCGCGGTTAATTCGAACTAGAGAGCGAAAATATATAAGTCAATAATGGCTAATGATGCAACTTTGTTTTTACTAGGTACAATGAGATTTGAACTCATTGCATTTAATGTAGAACTTGCATTTAATTTTTAACTATTGTGAACTAGAATGTAAAACTTTGGATATTTTTTTTTCATTAATAGTATCTAAGCTAGACTTTTTTTTAAGTAGTCAGTGACTTTGGTTTGCTGGGAGCATTAAAAAAAAATCTCGGAAGAGGCACGGTTAATCCGCTTCCCGGTTAATCCGACCCCGGTTAATCGGGGTTCTACTGTACTTGCGGACAGTTCAACCGCATGTGAGTTCAGAGAGAATTGGGAGGGAATTGCAAACATTTTTCGATGGGATAAAAATCAGAAAAAATCAAGCATATGGAAGTTGCTGAAAATATTGGTTTTGCATTACAATCATTCCAATATGTTATTATAAATACGTGACAAACTCGTTTGTCACTTATTTGAATATGCGAACCTGTTCTTCTATTTCCCTTGTCAATGACAATTGCACTTTATACTTTTTTGATTAAAACTAGAAAATTAAAAAATAGAGTTGTTGTAAATAGTACACATTTTTTACTGTGTTTCCGAGGTTTTTTTTAATGCGCGTAGCAAACCAAAGTCACTGAGTACTTAAAACAAAAGACTAGCTTATGTACTATCAATGAAAAAAAAATCCGAAGATTTTACATTCTAGTTCACACTATTTGACCATTAAGTACAAGTTGTACCAAATATCATTGTAACTATTTTAAAAAAAGTATTATCATTAGCCATTATCTAATGATGACTTTACATTCTAGTTCACACTATTTCACAATTAAGTGCAAGTTGTACCAAGTGTCATTGTAACTATTTTAAAAAAAGTATCATCATTAGCCATTATCTAATGATGACTTTACATTCTGGTTCACACTATATGACAATTAAGTGCAAATTGCACCAAATGTCATTGTAACTATTTTAAAAAAAGTATCATCATTAGCCATTATCTAATGACGACTTTACATTCTAGTTCACACTATTTGACAATTAAGTGCAAATTGCACCAAATGTCATTGTAACTATTTAAAAAAAAAGTATCATCATTAGCCATTGTCGACTTATGTACTTTCGCTCTCTAGTTCGGATTAACCGGGATTTCGATTATCCGGGGACGCTTCAGTCCCGGTTAATCGGGCTTCTACTGTAGTTCCTCCATTGTTTTCGGTACAACGTATTACAGGACGATGGTCCAATTTTCCGTCCGGGAACAATATTTACGCGGCGCATGTTCGATGGAGCGAAGCGCTTTATTAACGCCTAATGAAAATTGCTCGCTGAGCACTGCCCCGGCGCGTCGTCGTATAATGGCTCAAACGATTCCACGGAGGAATACAGATTGGTCTCAAGCACTCCCGCATTCGTAGCGCTGCACACTGTATTCATTTATTATTATTATTTTTTTAAAGTAAAACACCCGAGATTGCACGAGCCACCGAGCCGTTTGATTCAATTACAGGCGTTAAAGAAAAAAAAAAGTTTTTTTTTCACGCGCCAATGAGAGTGTTGCTCTTTTTTCCTTGTTTTAACAACACATTGCCTCCGCTCAACGCATTCGATACTTATCGCGGGAGGTTGTAGTGTATTTTTACATGAGCCTTTGGTGGGCGTTGGTCGTTTAACGTAGGTGCAGCGTAATCGCTCGCTGGTCACTTATCCAGTGGATGAGTAAGCGAACGAGATTAGATGATTATGAAATCCGAACGAAAATGAAGGTTCGTAGCGGTCTGTAATTCGCTGATAGCGTAATAGGGACGAGCAGCTGGGCACACCTTGCTGGCAGCATTCATTAATGAGCTACCTTGAACTGGTCGTTCAAGTAACGACCAGTGACGTTATTGCTCGTATCGTCGAACAATTTTTATACACTTGTCGTATCACGGCCGTGATAAATGAAAAATAATAATAATGATAAAATGCTTTCACTTTACCAGCCAATGTTAAGAGAATATGGAAACAAAAAGATTTTAAGAAATTCCTAAATGAACACCTTTTGTTAGGCATATAGAGCATTGATAGGGATATAAAGTAGTTCCTTGGTGTGATAGAGGATCTCGAAAATTATATTTGAGATATTCCATACGGTTTCGAACGGTCAAAAACCCGACCCTCTCCAAAAAAGTTGTAATTTCACCACAATACATGATTATTGACAAGAGGTTTTTGAACTTTTTTTCAGAATTTTTAGATCGTATTTTTTTGAGATATCGAAAAATTGAACTTTTTAAAAAACCCCCTACAGGTTAAAAACTGTTAGTCGTATAAAAAAACGTTTAAGACATAAAAGTTGCAGTTTTAAATGAACTTTTGAAAACAAAATTTTGTAGATTTTTTTTAGTGCAATAAACTTCCATTTCTATGGAAAATAGACTAAAATATTTTTTCCAGCCAGTATGTCATGTTTTATTTTTCTAAAAAAAATCCAGAATATACTCTCAAGTGTATAGAGTGATCTCATATTTTTGTTTGGATGGGTGAGATGCCCGTTTGATAGCTATGTTCCGTTTAAGATCGATTTTTCATTTTTAAAATCCCTTTTTTAAATGAAGAATCCCCAATCCCTTTTTTATTTGATTTTTTAACTTCAATTATTGTGGATAGTGTCACAATTTTGATAAAATCCAATGGAAAGTGATAAATATCTCTCTTTTTTTATGAAAAATCGATCTTAAACGGAGCATAGCTATCAAATGGCGTCTGACCCATCCAAACAAAAATATAAGATCACTCTACACACTTGAGAGTATATTCTGGAATTTTTTAAAGAAAAATCAAGCATGACATATTGGCTGAAAAAAATATTGTAGTCTATTTTTCATAGAAATGGATGTTTATTGCATTCAACAAAATCTACAAAATTTTGTTTTCAAAAGTTCACTTAAAACTGCAACTTTTATGTCTTAAGTGTTTTTTTGTACGGCTGATAGTTTTTAAGATATAGCGGTATTTAAAAAAAGTTCAATTTTTCGATATCTTAAAAAAATACGATCCAAAAATTCTGAAAAAAATTACAAAAACCCCTTGTAAATAATCATAAATTGTGGTGAAATTACAACTTTTTTGGAGAGGGTCGGGTTTTGGACCGTTCGAAACCGTATGGAATACCTCATTTATTATAACTACACTAATTGTTAATATATTTTAGGATCTTAGGATAAGCATCGGAGCAGTGAACAATCGCATAAACGTTTAGGCGACCTGCTCATGGTTGGAAAGCAGTGTTAAACTATTACGAATGTAATACCGTAAAAATCGGAAATCTGTTACCGTAAAAAAAAATGTAAAAATGTATAATTTGATATGCAATGAGGATCCAATAAATTATTATTTATTTATTTATTTATAATAATCGAGGAATGAAAAAATAACGTGAACGCATAGGAGCTCTTCGGCCGCAGCGCCGCTCGACTTTTCTCCTACCAATGCCGCACAGACCGTAACCACATCGTTTAATCTTTCGCTAGAATGACCTTTTTCGTACAACGAACGAGCACAGCCTCAGCGCTGCGAGTGTTCTGCACCGCCGAGAATCAATTGTGCCGCAAAAGTTTCCTCGCCTTTTAGAGTTAAATCAGTAACAGACTTGCCTCGCTACTTTAGTCGTCAGACATAATTCGGTCGAGCCTACTTGTTACCATTCCAACAAAAATGTTTCACTTAATCTACGTAGTAATTATAACAATAACTATTTATTTATTTACCCATTTCTCGACACGAGTCATACGTTCGATGCCCGTTTACGCGCATCATCGGCCTCAAAATTTTTCTCTCATAATTCTTGTCACCGTCGTTTCTCTCGCTCGCCCCTTGTACCTGCAATAAACAAAAAGAACATTATAAACAGGCATTAATAAAGCGGTGCGAAAAACATAAACATCGTTCGTTTTTTTTATATCATAAGAGGAATTGGTAATCGTAGTGGGGTTAAAAATAAAATATTATTAATTATTCTTAATCGCACGTAAAAAAGCAATAACTGTGGCTGTGAAAGATATTCCCAGACATCTTCTAAGTGAAATGGTAAATTAGTTCTTAAGCCTCACGCAGCGAGGAAAAGCTATGTGCAAAACAAACTCTTTAACCCGCTAAAGACATTTTCAATATTATAGTTTATACACTGTAAAAAAATTTGTTTGAAAATTAATGAACAGTATCGGAAGCTTTTTTACATAAAACGTTTCTGAAATTTCAAACACATGTGTGTTGCAATTTTACAATAAAATTTGTATTTTTCATGAACATTTTTGTAAATTTTGCAGCAAAAGAT
>JAPYZD010008418.1:0-11831 GCA_030522725.1 Ichneumoninae sp. B BG-2022a
AATCTGAAAAAATTCATACGTATTCAGAAAAATAAACGAATCATTTTCATAAAAAAAAATTTTTGTTGCCGGGTAATTTGTTAACCAATTAATTTTTTGTTGAATTTGTTAATAACATTTTGCAATTATTATTATGCAAAATTAATCTTCTCAGGACCTTTAGTATACCTGATTTTTTCAGATTTTTACACCATCAAGAAGTACGTGTGATATTCTCTTATTGTCGTCGAACTTATGCGAAGTCAGCGCGCAGCGAGACTCCCTCCTTAATCAATTCGGGTCTCGCGATGAGAGGAAAAGCCGGGGCTTTTTATCTTTCGCTTTAGTATTTCCGTTTCTTTATTATTCATCTTCTCACTCGTTTTCTTATTATTATTGTTATTCTTTTACGTTTTATTATCGAACGACTGTAAGTCGGAGGGTGTGCTGGGCTACGCTGCTCTAAAAGGGGCGCGGGGAAAGGGTGGGGCGAGCATTACCCTGTGCTCTCGGGATCAACGACTTCGCCGTGCCCTCTGCCTCTCACTCCTCCATCTTTTTCTGCAATTCACTTGTTACTGTGTACCTCGCGCGGGATCAGACCGAAGGGGGGCGAATTATATTCCGCTCGCGTTTTTTTTCGTCAAACGTGGCATCCAAACACATCTCGTTTGGATTCACGGGAACTTCGACCCTGTCTCGGTGCCAGAGACATTCGAGGCCCGACATTGAACCGATGGATTTAAAAGAAATCTATCAAATGCTTGAAAATAAAATAACATAAAATTGGCTGAAGGACTTCGGTCGATGGCCAATTGACAATATACATTTTTTCACTACAATCAACATTATGTCACGCTATGTGCCAAAAACTTTTTCATCTGTCATGACAATAAATCCACTCCTACTACTACTAAAATATAATAAAATAAAATAAATCAAGATAATTGTCAAGGAGAGTTGTGAAGACTCTGGAGGCGTAATAAAAATTTCGTAATGTTTCATCGAGTCTTTTTAAAGGTGTAGCACTTCAGCGAGGTGTCAGAGAAATATTGCCTGAACGAGTTAGGTAGATTAATTGGGTGGTATTAAAAAAAATACAGCTGGGAAAATTAAACGTTCGAATGACTGAATGAAAAAGCGTGTCTCTCGTAGATACGCGAGCTGACCCATAGAGGATATACAATAGCTATAGTAGTGACGTAAGGAAACCGGGTAAATAATTCCACGTGGCTATATCTCGGAACGACGACCCTTTGCATACGTTATGAATAGCTTTCCCGCTCGTTCGTTGATGTCTCGTCGGACTTATATTACAATATATAAGTGCGTCGACAACACAGACGCATAAACGGTCGAGACACACTCGATCGGTCGGCCGGAAATCCTGGTGTGATGAGCGTTACGCAACTATATAGGCTCTCGCGGGCGTGTGCATATATATATATCCGCGGCGACGACAGGTGCACATGGTTGATAAATATCTTTTTTTTTTCCTTTTTTTAAATTGATTTTTTTTGTTTGGCAAAATTTCATTGACGCAGGTCTGACGACAAAGTTATCAGCCCACACGCGTTTACTATATATACGACGCCCACTTCGTTTTACCGGTTACCCGGGTCTTCTTTTACTGTGAAATATGTAATTGCAAAATTTTGTTGAAGTAAACTGATCTGGAAAATGAACATTTATTTCAGAATTTTCTTTTTAAGCCTTTACCTTATCAGTTAATCCGATGGTATGAGAGCTACTTGTATTGGCGATTGAACATAAATATCTTTATTTTATTTTTATGGATGTTTTCTTCTTGTTTGGCAAAATTTCATTGACGTAGGTCTGACGTCAAATGTATCATACACATGCGTATACTATATATACAACGACTACTTCGTTTTACGGTTCGCCGGTTTTTTTTAGTGTGAAATATATAATAGCAAAATGTAATTGAAGTAAAGAGAGCTCGAAAATGGACATTTTTTCGAGGATTTTTTTTTTTGTAACACTCGTTTATCAATTAATCCGGTGAAACAAAATCTCCTCGCTTTGGCGATTGAACAGAACATTGTGCAAAATAAACTGACGTCGTACAATAAAAAATCCCAGTATATGAAGACATAAAAACACATTAACTCAAAAGCTTAGAATGAAAAAAAGAATTTAATTACAAGAAATACGGAAATGAATCCTGAAAGTAGAATTCCCATTTCAGCGTTTACCGGTGTGACAATTGCCCTCTGGTACCGCCGACGGAGAATATTATGATATTCCCCGTCGTCGCTCTTTTCCTCGCCTTTGCCAAGAGTACCGGTGAGTTTCCCATTGTCCGTTGGTTAAAACCGCGTCCAATTAACGCAGTATACCGTAATCCCTTCCCGGGACAGTGAAATATTACCCGTTAATAGCGGGGACACAGTTTAAATGTCATAGTCTCTCTCTGTGCCCGTTTATTTTTTATCCCCTCCTCCGTACCCTTCCCACGAATTTTATACGCAATTTAACGTCACCGGAAGAGCGCAGATGAAGAATCTTTCGATATTTTTCATACATACATATATTTTTTCCCCAAGCTGTGAAGCGAGATCCTTTGAAATTTTCATCGTCTGTTACCGATTTTTTTTTTATACAAACTCGTATTTTATTCCATCCACTTCGCTGTCCGTCTGTTCTTCCTTCCGTAAAATTTGCCCCCGCGGCGGAACTGGATGACCCTCCTCTCTATCTTTTTCCCTCCAAAGCTCATCTCTCCGCCGTACGGAGTACTTGTGTGAGCGGTGAGCTTTGCAATTGCCGCGGAGCTCGCACAAGGGTGCGCGGGAGGAGATTCGAACCGAGAAACGGGAGTAGGGCTTGATTGAATCGGTCAACAGCGCCGTACGCATACGGATTGCTGCGCGCATATGCGTACTGGATAATGCGACAAGCGGTCGGCGTTGTGCTTCAGCGTTCAAAGGATTGAACTACTGATGCAATTATCCACCCTTCCTACCCTATTCGCTGCCACTGCTGCTGCCGGCAATAGTCGCGTAGAAAATATACCTCTCTATATATATCTCTCTATAATATGAAAATATTTTGCCAACGCCGCCGCGTTCTAGAATCGAGAAGGCCGGGGTGAAATGAAACAGGGAATGAAATATTCTAAGGACCTTATACGGCGGAGCGGAAGTATTCTAAGTCCCTTTATGTGGGGTATTAAACATTCTAACATGGTGGCCGTTTTTACCCCGGAAAAAAATACCCTGACTTTTCACTGACCAATTAAAAATGTTCCCTGATCAAACTTCTAACGACGTCTATTAAAAAAAAATTAATTATCCAAATGAAAATGCCTAATTGTTGTATAATGTTTAATTCGTTTTTTTCGAAATGATCGCAATTTTTTAAAGCTTCCTTTTAAGTACTTTTTATTTATTTCTAGAAGGTTTGGCGACAATTTACTTTTTCCCTGACAAATTTTGAAATTCCTTGACTTTTCCCTGATTCTCTGACCAATTTTTAGTTTCCATGACTTTTCCCGGTTTTCCCTGACCGCGGACACCATAGTACTAAGTACTTTATACGGGGGCAAAATATTATCTATAAGTTCCTGTATAGAGAGGGTGAAATTTTCTAAGTTGGGTAGAGCGGGGCAACGGGGCAAAACGGGGTTTTCGGGCAAAACGTCATTTTCCAATAATTTTTGGATGCCGAATTCGCCCTATCGGATACATCAGGCTTTTTTGCCACCTTGTCCGATCCAAAAATGATTGGAAAATTTAGTTTTGCCCAAAAACCCCGTTTTGCCCCGTTGCCCCATTGTGCCCCGCTCTCCCCTACCTGCATTATACGGAGTCCCTTGTACGAAGGGCTGAAATATTCTGTCCCCTGGAGTTTTCCCTCGGCCTTAATATGTCCCAGGCCCCCTGGCCCTGATCGTGATTATTATAAATCCCTATTTTTTGTTTAAGTAAATTTTAGAGACACTCAAAGGGAGCGCGCGACGCACCAGAAGCCCTAGTATATATATGTATTATATATTATATATATAAACGTACATATGTCTTCTGGAAGGCCCTTTCGTTGTCGCGCCGATCTCGCTGCTTTCTACCGGCTCCGTCTCGAAAACCCAGAGCTCGCGACTTACCGCGGCAAAAGCAGCAAGACTAAATAAAAAGAAGAGAGTAAAAAAAAAAGAAAAGAAAAAAAAAGAGTGTCACGGTCGACCCACTTGGGAGACTATCGAGCGAGCACGTATAACTTTCGTCGAGGATCGGATCGAGTGTCACTCCGTCCTCCTCTGTCCTCTTTCTCTTTCTTTCGGATCTCCCTTTTTTCTTACGCCTCGACGACGTATAGTCTTCAGTTTTAAGAGGCGACACAAATATAATCGCTCCGACCCGTCGCGCGGATACTTCAAAGGGTTAAGGTTTTCCTATTTTGAACTCTGACTCGAATCCAAAAAATATAAAAATTAAAAATCGGTTTTTTGGCCATTATTCACGTAACACATTTATATATGTATGTATATATAGGGTAGAGCAGGGCAAACGGGGCAAAACGGGGTTTTGGGCAAAACGTCATTTTCCAATAATTTTTGGGTGCCGAATTCGCCCTATCGAATACATCAGCCTTTTCTGCCCAGTTTTGCCACCTTGTCCGATCCAAAAATGATTGGAAAATTTAGTTTTGCCCAAAAACCCCGTTTTGCCCCGTTGCCCCATTTTGCCCATATATTACCATTATCATTTTGATGCTGGTATTGAAAGTTTGAATACCGAACGTGAGATTGTGCTCGCCGATTCGAGGTGACGAGGGTCTCACCCTAGATTGTCGTGTCGGCGATAGAACCCGGCTGCAGATAAAACTTGTAATAATAATAAAAAGAATTGAATGATACGTTGTCGGACGCGCGTGTTCGGAGTCGTGAGTAATCCGAGCAACGCGCGCGTTGCACCTGCGTGCCCTCGCGACGTATCAAACTAAAACTCGGCGATCTATCTTCGCCGCGTTCTGCGTCTCGATCTCGTCCGCGATTCCGAGGGAGAGAAAGAAGGAGAGTCGGAACGCAAGCGCGGGTTACAAAGTCCTCGGCGGTGAGCTATGCCGTTGCTAGAATCGGCGCTACGGATCTCTCGGCACGGAGAGACGAGAAAGAGTCATCATCACCTATAAAACTCACTTTGATCTTCATCCGCCGCCAGAACGAACGATACTATTAAAAAAGAACTCGATACACTCCACACTTGCCAAGCTGCAATCTTATGTCAGCGTGAACAGTCATTGTTTTGATTGTCTCGCAATTGTTACAAAATCCGCGCGACCGGAAAAAGGTACGATGACGTCTTAAGGTCACATACCGCGTTTCCGGAAATCCAAGTTGTACGCAGTTCGTTAATCATATATATGTTTGTATTATTAACCCTTTGCGGCGCAAACACACGCAGAAAAATAATTTATTTGGCGGCCACTGTTCATTTGCTTTAAGTAAAATATTTATTTGATTTAAGTAACTATTTACTTACTTTAAACAAATATTTATTTAAATCAAATAAATATTTTACATTAACCAAAAAAAAGGTGGTCGTCAAATAATTTCTTTTTCTGGGTGCACCGCTCTAAAGAAAAAAGACGTAAACGGAACTTTTATTTATTTCTTTATTTATTAAATTATTGGGGATTTGCACCCAATTGCAAGTTAATGGTCAAAACCATCACCCGAACAACCATGTAATCAAAAATCTCAAGGAGACAGGAGTAAAGACGTATAAATTAAATTGCACAAAGCGAACGTGTAACCGATACAGTCGGGCAAGCAACTAGCAATGAGGAGGCCGAACATTGAATACCCCGTCGGGAAATGTACCACGCGTCTTTTGAAGCGAGCGATTGCGACTTCGAAAAGGTTGACGTCCGCTGCGAAAGAATTACCCAGTCCCGTGCTGTGAGGAAGCCAGCTAGTGAATGCGTAATTTGTTCGATAGAGGGGAACCAAAACTTGAAATGCTGATAGAACAACTTGGAAAAAAAATCTCGAGCAAATATATTAACCCACCGGGCAATCGCTATATTTACTTCGCGTCTGGAGAGTTCAAAATTATCGTTGTATATTTTTGTTTTAGAAAAAAAAAAACCGAAATGAAAATTTCCGCTCCAGGGTGTGAGCAAGTACTCGACGCAATTGCTTGGCTCTTTGCCACTTTATTATTTTTGGCTCCCCTCTTGTATAACACCAGGATGGAGCCGAAGGGTCTTCGTCGATAAAAGAAGGCTTATGGAGCACTCAACGTATTCCGCGAGAGTGAGGAATAGAAAGCTACGTTCGTCTTTCTCACGTTCACGAAAGTTGGGCACGTCGCGAGCCTCCCGAATTATATTCGCGTCCCATAATGAGGCAATCGTCGATATTGCATCGCAATCGAGATAGCCGGCGGGTTGATTGCAATATGGATGATTATTCGGTAGGGGTTTTAGGGATCGGGATGACCGCTGCGTTCCGATCCAATCCAATCGAATATACATACCGAGCTCTCCATAGGAGGGCGTTAATAGTTTATAGTGGAATATTGCAAAAGGCAATCGGGGGTCGATTGGGCTCTCCAAGCGGCGGGACAGGAATGCGTCATTAGCCCGAGCACATGGTCAGTGGTTCGCAAATTTCGTCGATAAGATTTGGTAATTCTCAGTCCGTAACAAAAACTCTAATAAAAAATTCTCTGCCACAGTCATTTTGGCGAACACAATTATTTAACGGAGGTCAGTGGTTTGCAAATTTTGTGGTTGACGTTATATGAATCATCGTCCTCTCCGTCTAAGCCGCCTCTGTCGGTATCAGAAACTGTAATCAAGTTTTTGCATAAGTCCCGGCACGGATGGGCAAAATTAAAGTCTCATCGGAATTGGACATCATGCCATCTTCCGGTGAGACTTTTCTTTTGACTGTGAACACCTGCCCGGTTTAGAGAGGTTGATAACAGTTTTTATCACCAACCACGGTATTTCACATGCTCTTAAGATCACACCCAGAAAAAAAATTTATTTGACGGTCACCGTCTATTTGGTTTAAGTAAAATATTTATTTTATGTAAATACATATTTATTTTAATGAAATAAATATTTTACTTAAACCAAATAAACGGTGGCCGTCGAATAATTTTTTTTCTGGGTGCAGGTAACACTGCTCGGTCGGTAACAAAAACTGTAATGAAAAATTCTCTACGACAGTTATTTTTAGGGATTACTTGACGGAGAGCGATTACAGTATCGAGTAGTCACACTTCACCTCAATAAATCGTCTCTCCATCGTTCGATCAGAAAACCCTCCGCGGCTCGGAACAAGAAAGATAACAAGGTGGACCACTGCTCGTCCCGCAACTCGTTTTCGACAAGTCATCGGACCCGAAAAGTCATTGAAAGACTGGTTGACAGTCAACGACCGAAGGGCAACGTCGAATATAAGAAACGATTTATTATGTCGTATCTCGATTATCATCATTATTAATGTCGTGCGGATTATACATATCCGATACACGTGGAAGTTCAATTCGTGCCGCGGCTCCTTTGCTCGCGGTGATTAGCCGATCGCCCGGATCAATTAATCGCCTCAAAGCAGCGTGGGACACGGACCAAAGGTTCTCGAATACCGGTATTAATACCTCACGTGCAACACCCCAATACATGTGGCACACACGCGCACCATGTAAATGTAACGAAATTTTCCTCTCAGGCAAATGTAATTTGCAATTCGTATGCCGGTGTTCGATAAAATTTACTTCAAGGCTCGTCAATCAATTTTGAATCTCATAATAACTATATAATACTCGATTAAATTCGTAGTCCGATGAAATTTACTTGCAGGGTTGTAAATCGATTTTCAATGTCCCGATAATTTTTTTTACATTTGATGGATAGTAATGTTTTTAAAAACTTTATATCGTTATTTTTTTATTATTGAAAATATGCCGATTCGTTGATTGTTTTTTTCATCAAAAATAAAAAAGAAGATGATACTTAGGTGGTATCGAGGCAAACTAATTCCCGGTAAGTGTGGCTCGGTCCGATCTAACGGTGCTTTATAACCCCCAGGGACGAGTCGAACTCATAGTCTTATTCTTTCGCTCTCTCTCTCTTTCTCTTTCCCTCTTTCTATTTCTGTCGCTCCTCACTTCGTTTATGGTGCCCGAGCCCACGAAAGGGTATCGAATCGCGCAGAACTTCCCGCAATTACTGACCGGGCATACTACGAAGACTGTGCCACAATACTATCCGGTACAGTGCGCTACCTCGTCGTAAGCTATACTGCACGTTACATTTAAACTCCCATGAGGCCTGCCAGCGGCGTGTTAGTTTGCCGGTCAGCGAGTCAACTCTCGGCTCTCGGAAACCCAGCAAGCGTGCGTACCGCTCTATAACTAACTACTCAACTACCATGTGTATACCAGCTCACCCCGAAACTTCGAGCGGTGCTCAACCATTTAAATGACCGAAGGGCAAGAAAAAAAAATACCGAAATTATCTCCTTCCGCAGATTAGCTGCGCAGATAAAACACAAAAACATAACAGTCACGGTGAATGGCAGAGAAAATGAACCGTACTATGTATATGTTACGTAATTTTTCGAACCATTGTTGCGGTAAGTAATTTAGAATCTATTTTTTATAAAGCCATTCGCTCAATTTCTAAAATAATTCATTCAGCAGAAACGTAATTGATGAATAATTAATTAATTATTAAATTGATGAGAAATTTTCGATCGAAGCGCGATTGATAATGGGGATCGATATTTCGGTGGAAAATTTATCATTAAACATTACAGTCTGTAAAGAAGTAATAAAAAAATAGTGTAAAGGAATAAAAAAAATAAATATCGTACTCACCGATGAAATTTTCAGTGCTGACATGTAATTCGACCAATCCTCTCGACGAAGATGAAACTCGACGATAAATTCCCCTCCGCTCGATATCCACTTCGATTATTCTGTTTAATATTTATATGTACCTATACGTGATTAACACACGTACAAAATATCACAATGAAAAAAAACCCTCCACGCGACACTTGTCAACTCGCTGTTTGTGTAGTAATCGTTTTCTTTTTCTCGTCGACTTCTGAAAAACCGCCACCGTTGCCCGATTGATTCCTTGCTCGTCGCCCCGTCACGCTGTCCACGCCGTCCGACGATCGAGTTGCAAAATCGCTTGCCGCATTCGTCACAAACTTTTATTTACAAACAAACTCCCGATCGACCGTTTTACTGCGACTCGTCCCGACTCGTCTCTCGATCTCGCGGTTCGAACATATTAATTTTGTATTTTTTCTAAACAAGTTTCACGAGAGAAAAAAAATTACGAAAAATTGGCACGAGAAAAATTAGCCTCGGGCGGTTCGAGACGCGCGACGCTATCGGCACACTGCTCAGTCCCGATCAAACGTTCCGAATCGCTTCTTCCTCCCTCATTATCGTCGCCTCGACGCTCGCTCGCTCTCCTTCCTTCCCTCTCGGCGTGTTGTTATTACGATAATACACTCGCACTTCTCCCCGTCATCTCTGACACTGTTACAGGCCAATCCGATCGTTCACCACCTCTACACCGGCGAGCACGGACACACCGCAGAGAACAAACCCGCACCGGGGAGAACTGATGCCTTCGATCACACGAGCGTGCGAATCGTCATTATTATCGCTCGGTCGTTTTCCGCTTCCGGTTCGTCAAAAATCAAAACAGCTTCGACAAAGAATTTTTTATATATAGATTATATATACATGTGTCGTTTACCGGTTCTTTGTTAGTCCCGCTTCTATAAATCGACTGCACGGACACTTCTGACTTTCTTTCTATTTCTCGTACTTGACTGTTTGTTTTTTTTTTAGTTGTTATTATTATTATTCTTTTTGTTCTATTATTCTTTCTCAGTCCCGTGTGTATAAATCGACTGCACGGAGACCCTGATTATTTTCTTCCGATTTCTCGTACTCGACTGTTCGCTTTTTTTTTATTATTATTATTCTTTCTTTCCGCTCCTTGTTTTCTCGCAGTAGTTGTTCTCGGTTCCGTGAACTTTCCGAGCAGCTCGTGTGTTGGACGCGCGGCTATTCGTTCCGGCAGGATACTCTCCTACCCGCTCACACCTTTGTGTGTGTATATATATGTATCTTTCTCTACGGTCTCCTGAAGAATAAATACAGTATATATTCAAGTACACACGAATGTGTACCGTGTATACGCGCACGCGAGAACTTCCGGTACCGCTGTGGCGGCGCAGGACGACGGACCGTGGAATCGTCTTTGCCCGGCGCGAAAAAAACCAGTATCACCGGATCAAAATTTTCTATAACTTTCTTGTGTATTTTTTTTATTTTTTTATTTTTACAATCAAAGAAACGAGGTCGACCAGCGATTTCGCGGGCACTTATCGTTATCCTCGATCGTTCTGGCCGTGCACTCTTCGGTGCACCAAATCACTATACACAAAACAACTTTGCGCCGATTGTGTTCCTCGGTTTCAAAATAAATCTTCGAACTGCGTGTTGGAACTGAAATGTTTTCCTCTCCGCAAGTGTCGAATCAAAATTTGTCCACTCAAATTGTTTTCGTTGATGTTTAAAAAGGGAGAAGAAAAAAGTTTTCTCCACGAATCTCGAATGAAAAATTCACGTCTGCGCACGAGCTCGCTTTCCGTTCGATGCGGGCGTCGAGTGGCTACTGACGACGTCTCTCGTTTCGTTTCGTACCAGTCCGCCGAGTCGAGCTCGCTGCTGCTGCTGCTGCGGCTCTCTGGGCTGTGTGGTTGCCTCGTTTCTCGTGGCTCGAACCACAGGCAGAGCTCTCTTTGCTCGTGCACGCCGCTGGACGGCCCGTGGATTTTTCCCCCTCCTTGCCCGACCGGCCCTCGACACCCCGAGGCACGAACTCGACGCTCTCTCGCTTCTACTCTCCCCTTTCCCTCACCTTCGGTACTCCTACGCCTTCGGCTATCCCACGGACGGCACACCACCGATACACACGGTTCCCTCTCTTCCCTACTCTCATCCTGGGACAACTGCGGCGCTACGTCGAGAATTCGTGCTATAACCCCCACCACCCCCCCCCCTTCTCCGGAACAAGGAGAGCTATTACCACACCAAAGTCGCTGCGTGCGTGCTCTCTTGGTTGCTCTGCCGGACGAGTCTGTTTTGCACTCTCCGGCGGGACACCCCTGGCCGGTCGACCCACTGCCCGTGACAACACCCCTCCCCCTCGGCCCCGACCCTCGATGCCCTTTGAGAACTGGCGTAATGATAAATAAGGACTTTAATTTGACGGCTTAATTTTATGGGAAAATTACATGGTGGAGTTTAGGTCTGTGGAATTGATGGAGCGTGTTGAATTCGCAGGTGCATCGATGATGTATGGGATGGACGATAGTCACTAGTTTTATTGTATATAATTTGTTGCTAAGGGTTGGATGTAAAAAATTGCTCGAATATAATTATTTTGTCGGTAAAGAAGTTTTTTTTTGTAATTAATCTTGCTTGTCAGTCCGTAGCAGGTGAATCGGGTCAAGTAAACTTTCTTGTATCGATTGTCACTTATCACTCGTTTTTGTGTTTCCGCAGTCTACTGTCCTTAGAGTTTACAGTACTTGAAAACGAACTTTAAGAAAAGATGTTTTTTTTTTGCTAAAGTTACTTTACCATGTAAGTATGCGGCAATATATCGGAAGACAAACTTTGCTTCGATGGTTAAAAAAAAAAACAAACCCAGTGTCCGTTAACCCAGTTGCAAGGTTTAATATCGGGTAGAGCGGGGCAAAATGGGGCAACGGGGCAAAACGGGGTTTTTGGGCAAAACGTCATTTTCCAATAATTTTTGGATGCCCGAATTCGCCCTATCGG
>JAPYZD010008420.1:0-14100 GCA_030522725.1 Ichneumoninae sp. B BG-2022a
GGATAATGAGATAAAACGCAATTCTCCAATAACTTTGAAATGGTGGCGATGGTAGTACGTGGGGCAAAACGGGTTTAAAAATCTGGATGTATCGGTAGGGCAAAATTGGGCATCCAAAAATTATTGGAAAATTGAGTTTTGCTCTCACAGTCCCGTTTTGCCCCGCTGTGCCATTTTGCCCCGGTCTCCCCTACCACAAATTGCAACCAGGGAAGTTCACTTGGTGATTAAAATTCTACGAGCGAACAATTATTTTTTCCCAAAGCAGCGCACCAACAGAGACGCAAAAGTTATTGGAGAATTGCGTTTTGTCTCATTATCGCGTTTTGCCCCGGTGTGCCATTTTGCCCCGCTCTCTCTCCCCTACTCCGGACCCTACCAGAGCCCGATGTAACGGTCAAAAATTTCTATGCAGGAACGTCTTCAAACTAGAGTCACAAAATCGCAGACTCGAAGCTGAGCGTCATGACTGAGAGCTTGCGACGTCAGATCTACCATGAAGCGAAGGAAGAATCCTGCACTGAACTGAATTTGTCACTCTCTGTGACACTGCGTCTTGCTACGAAACGCAATCACATAATAGAAGCAAGACGTATACGTGGTCGCTCGGCATGTACTGACAGTGAGTTGCGAATAACCTTCGTGCACGTGCGCTTTGGTTCTCTTTGCAACGAAGAGCTCAAAGCAAAAAACGCCGTAGACCGACTCTAGTCGCGAGTGATGTCTGCCCGGACTTGGGAACGCAACCCGCCGCTTAGGATTGATATTAGGGGAGAGCGGGGCAAAATGGCACACCGGGGCAAAACGGGATAATAACACAAAACACAATTATCCAATAACTTTTGGATGGAGGCGATGGTGATACTTGGGGCAAAACGGGTTTGAAAATCCGGATGTATCGTTGGGACAAAATGGGGCATCCAAAAACTATTAGAAAATTGAGTTTTGCCCTCACTGTCCCGTTTTGCTCCGGTGTGCCATTTTGCCCCGGTCTGCCCTACACTCAAACGCTCCATAATTTTGTACTTCGAGATTCGGACTTAGTTAAACTTTCCTCGTTCCGAATTTTGATTCCCATCCAATGGTTATCGCAATCGAATTTTTCCGTTCTCATTCCGCTACACACACGCTGAATGCCACTACACGGAATGCATGTACACGGTATGAAGTGCCACTTCATATCGGACTCGCACACTGTCGAGTCCGGTGCTCGAATGTTCAAGAAGAGCCACATCATTTCGCCGATATTCGTCGACTTGACGTTTCGAAATTTACCGATACGGGGAAATGAAATTCGGTGAAATTACTATTCGGAAAATTGACGTTCGGTTAAATGACGGTTCGGGAAAATGACGTTCGGTCAATTAATATTTCCGAAGAGGAACGTTCGTTGAAATGAAGATTTGTAATAATAAAGTTTCGGAAACTTGACAATTCGGAAAAATAACGATTCGGAAAAATTGAGTTTCGGATGTTTGGCTATTCGGATGAAGCGCATTCGGACCCATGACTTTCGGCCATACGACGATTCGGCCGATTGTAGTTTCGTAAAGCATACGCTTTAGCCGATGGAACAAACACCTGACAGATAGACACAGCTGTGGTACGCGGATAACAACAATGTAATAGACCTCAGGTTACACTCGAACGGGAAATATATCGGTGTATAGGGACAAGGTACAAGAGCGCGCCGGTCGAGAGCGCAAGCGAATGAAACATAGCGGAAGGTAGAAAGAGGTAGGGTTTGTAAGGGAGACCGGGGCAAAATGGCATAGCGGGGTAAAACGCGACAGAGAGTGCAAAACTCAATTTTCCAATAATTTTTGGATGCTCCATTTTGTCCCAACGATAGATCCGGATTTCCAAACCCGTTTCGTCCCACCTACCATCATCACTACCATCCCAAAGTTATTGGAGAATTGCCTTTTGTCGCATTATGCCGTTTTGCCCTGGTGTGCCATTTTGCCCCGCTCTCCCCTAGGTGACCAGCCAGTACAATAGTGCACCGGGAAAGCCGATTGATTCAAATGTCTAACCTATCCCGATGTATAGGCGACACTGCACAGGCCAAGTCGACCACCCAGGATGCTACCTAGCCTCTGCTTCGAGGAAATGTCCCCCTGGCGAGCCGCTCTAAAAAGGATGTACGGTGCGGTGGACCCGTGCGGACCTTCGCTTACCCCTCTACCTGTCGGAGTACGATCTAAATTACCAGGTCCTAACTGCTCGATGCGATGGACCACGACACTGCCATGGCCAAGCTTCGACGCTTCAATTTGGTATGCTAATCAGTCGGCTCCCCACCATGTTTCCTTTATCTAGTCGGTTTGCCAACAGCACCGGCAGGTCGATCTAGCCCGTTGTCGTTCTACGTGCTTTTGCTGGCAATCAGTGCATCCGGCAGTTCCAATGCCCATACACGATCCAACTACCTGATTCACATCGAATCCTATGGAGGTTTATTAAACCCGTGAGATGAGAACTCACGATATGTGGATATTAGGGTTTTCAAAAAAAGACATTTTTTTATTTTCCTCCCACCTTTTTAAAGTACAGATTTCGATCTCAAATTGCATCTCGCGAAAGGCGATACCTACACTGGGAAAAAAAATTGGTTGGATTAACTGAAAGTCGCGGTGACATACGTTCAAAGCTGTTATCTGTTTGGCACAAATAAAACATTGATTTCTTAAACGATTATTTACTTCAATTTATTCAAAATGAAGCTCAATTTTTTATCGAAATCTATACTTTAAAAGGGTGGGAGGAAATCTTGCTTAAAAGTCCTTTTCAAGAAAAACCGTGCATAGTAAAAAAAAGTTTGTACTTTTTACAACGTCTTATTGTCCACAAACGTCCGCAATTTTTTATTTGTTAATTTTCAAGTTTTACAAACAAAAGTACAAACTGGAATTGTTAATTGCACGAGAAATAAAAAGGGCAGGTTTGTAATATTCAAATGTTATGAATATTACAAACCTGCCCAAATGAATACTATTAATGAATATTATTATAATATAATATAATGAATATAATAATAATAATAATAATAATAATAATAATAATATTCAAATGTTAACAAACAACTTTGTCCCTTATTTAACAAAATTATCTTTAGATAACTTGGTATGCCTATTTTACGAAATTATTTTTTCTTATTAAAGTTTAATAAGTATTGTTACATTCCTATAACGTAATGTGTCCACGTTTATTTATTTTTAAACGGTAATTCTTGACAGAGACTATATGTACTGCTTATACGTGTACGCTTATAGTAGAATTAATTTTGCATTCTTTTCCTGAACTTTCTGCCGTCCAATGAGTCGACAAAATAATTTCGTACAAGCGCCGAGCTTTCAGACTTAATTTCACTAGAGGCTCTACACTTTCAACAGGCGCCGAGCTTACGAACTTAATTTTCCGAACTCAATAATGTTCTACTAGCGCCGAGCTTTCGATCTTAATTTGCTGAACTCAATAACGTTCTACGAGCGCCGAGCTTTCAAATTTAATTTCGCCAGACGCGTCAATGTTTAACGCGCACGGAGCTTTCAAACTTACTTGCAAGAGGCAAACTCGTAACACAATGTGACTTATCGAGGCATCGACGATCAAAGCCTCGTTTCGGGTGATGCGACCAGATCATATGATTCTCCGATTCTCGGCGTCGACGATTGTGTCTCGGGTCAGACAAGCTGGCTGCACTCAGAAAAAAGATTTATTTGACGGCCACCGTTTATTAAGATTAAGTAAAATATTTATTTGATTTAAATAAATATTTATTTCATTCAAGTAACTATTTAATTAATAAAAATAAATATTTATTTACATCAAATAAGTATTTTACTTAATCTTAATAAACGGTGGCCGTCAAATAAATTTTTTTTCCGGGTGTGCATCGGCGAGCGTGACTTGTAAGGTAAATGGCCCGATTATTGACATGGCCCTATTACTGTCCCTTAATCATGTTATCTACGATAGAAAATTCTATCTACGTCCGGCACACTCAGATTTTTTTATACATCCTTTATATTGTGCATCATGTGATTAAATAAGCATCGGGAAAAAATGTAACAAAATCGTTGCCTTTCGGAGTTTTATCTGTGAACCCGTCAGAAAGACGGTCGCACAGGCCATTTTTCTTGTCAGTTTCGTTGAGCCACTACGTTTCTATAATCGGTTTCTTTTCAGTTCGATAATCGGTTTTTATTCGCTTCTTATCAGAAGCGAATAAAATTATGGATCCAAGTTGTACTGTGTGATTAATTGTATAAATACGTGGGTCAGAATTAAGGCTATAAAGATGCCGTATGTTCCCATTACTGTCCGCATTATATACATATATATATATATGTATTCTATACCATCGCGCATCGATGCCCAATTAATGACCATACATATATATGTATGGTCACTAATTGGGCATCGACGCACGATGGTATAGGTCAGTGATTAGGCCTTAAATAGGTCACTATATAGGCTATATGACAAAATTGTAGGACACTAATCGGGTCATTTACCACACAGCGTATATTTCGAGACTATACTTAAAAAATTGTCAAAAATAATAAAATAATACTTGTTTTAGTTAATTAAGACTCTAAACATTGCTGCAATACCTGTTATGTCAATACCTCCACTATTTTTAACAATCTAATTCTACTTTCAATGCCATGCGGAACTTAGGTGCTCAGTAATTGGGTCGTTTACCTTATCATTGGTGTTTTCAGACATATCGAGCCTTTCTAGAATTCCCGAATGCAATCTAGTACAGAAGTTCGATGAAATTATCGTCTAGTTATCTTATTACTTACATTGTATTACTTATTTGTTGTTACATTTCCACCACATAACTTTCGGGATTTTTACGGAATCCTATCCCGATTCCTTCCTAGCACTCCCCATCCGTATTCAGTTAAGCTACCTAACTTCCAGTGCATCCGTAGCCGACTTTGTCAGACTGCACTGCATTTGCCCGGGTCACGGGGGAAACTACGGAAAACCCGTGCCGGTACAGATGGCCACATTCTACTGATCCTCCGGTATTTTTGCACTTGAGTAAAGTGCAGAGACACTAAAGTCTCGGAAGAAAGCGCTTCCCGCTGAACGGTCGATGCGCCAGCTAACGCATAGCTAAGCGGTTACCCATCCAAATACTGTCCGAGAATGAATCTGTTTGACTTCGGGAAAACCAGAGCCAGCGGATAGCTAAGCGGTCACCCATCCAAGTACTATCCACGAATGAATCTGATTGACTTCGGGAAAATCGGAGCCAGCGGATAGCGAACGGTCACCCATCTAAGTACTATCCACGAATGAATCTGATTGATTTTGGGAAAATCGCAGCCAACGGATAGCTAAGCAGTCACCCATCCAAGTACTGTCCACGAATGAATCTGCTTGACTTCGGGAAAACCGAAGTGGTGAGTCAACGGCGCATCCTCCGCTGTCTTTTTTGGAATACAGGTGCGTGAATGCGCTCGTAAATATAACGAATAATGGATAATAATGGATAATAATGGATATAGTGCCGTAATAATTCCATTATTACGGCAACGATGCACAATGCCTTCCTACTTGTACGATTTGATTTGCTTCAAGCTTATGTGAACTTAGGCTCGTATAAGCTCCTTACGAGGCAAGTGGCTTCGATTTGCCCGTGTAGATGACTCGGAAGGGGCAAGGGCGGAAATTGCGCAGATCGTAGTTCAAATACGAGTAAATGTACCGCAGAGCTGCTTGGGCTATTCACTTGATTAATTTACGTCCTCGCTATGGGAACAAAAGCAACGATCCTATAATTGAATCCACAAATGAAGCTCTCCTTGGCACACTATACATGCCTTCTCATCCATCAAAGCTTTAACAGGTCGGAAAATCGATAGTGTTTTAATTATATAATTTCTTGATGTCGTTCCCATAGACAGCGGAAAATGTTTCAGACCTAATCCGAGCGCCGTCACTAAAAGATTTATTCCTATTACTTTATTCACAAAAGCTTTCGCTATGAGGAAGTCCAATAATCACAGAAAATGCTTTCTCATAGAGGTTTTGCGAACATAAGTAAATTCCATGACAAAGCAATGTGAACATTTCAATTTTCATGCCTTTGCTTCATCATAAAGGAACGAGTGATATCGGCAAAAAAAATTGAGATTTTAATGTCTAAGTACTTCAAATAGTCTACAATGTTGACGGAGTCTTAATTGAACGCTGCAATTTTCTTGCTTTGCATTACTTTCTCCTTTTATATACTTCATATGTTATGATGAAGTAAAAATACAATATCAACATAGTGAGAAATCTTTTTGGCTCTTTATAGGAACAACTGTATAGCGAATACCCTTACTCTATACTCTATACTCTTACTCTTACTCTGGTCTGGAGACTGGATATACTATTACCAATCACTATACAAAGGTCAATGATCGGTTTATAACGAGGTCAGTTGTCGGGCGCTCTTCCTCCTGAAGCCGTGTTGATGCACTACAAAATGGAATATGATGTACAGCATCGAATACGACCTCAAATGTAGCGCCATCGTACCACGAAAAATCCGTCGGGAACAGACATGCGCAGGCGCGTCGCTCTCGTCGACGTTGGAGATATAGATATGTATCACATATAGAGACGCACATGTATAGATATATAGAAACGTATGAATGTACATTTATAGAAACGTATGAATGTACATTTATAGAAACGTATGAATGTACATTTATAGAAACGCATAAATATAGATTTATAGACCACTATAGATCTAGATTTATACAGACGTATAGATCTAGATTTATACAGACGTATAGATATAGATATACAGAAACGTATAGATACAGATATACAGAGATATAGAGCTGTTACCCTCCTCTCATGCGAAGTTCGTTAATTAAACAATAGTTAAACCGTACACCGACTCTCATTCACCTTACGACTCCGGTCCACATAATATAGTACACAACATATATGTTAAACGAAGATGTAACGGACTATTTATCTTATAATTAATAGTTTACGTTATAACTATTCGTTAGGACACACGATATTAGTTAGGTTTGACAAGAGATGAACGAACGGACGACAAATACAATATTGATCTGGGCGAGACTTTCAGACCGAACAGACATGTGACATTGCGTGACCGGGATAATTAACGTTTATCATTATTGATAATGATCCGCCCCAAAACCAACCACGCGTTATTCATTCGCTCGTTCGTTACGATATATTGTCACCGATTCCGAAGCATACATATTTCGCTGGCTGCGTGACGAAGAATTTTGTTCTAAAACTGCAGTATAACTACAGTAGTAGGCAATTGAAGTAGAACACGATATTTTTCACCAGTTTTGGCAAAAGTTGGACCCTTTCACGTATACTTTCACCAAAATAACTTCGTTCCACTTCAATTGCCTACTACTGTATTCGTTCGGACACACGATATTAGTTAGGTTTGACAACAGACGAACGAACGGACGATCGATACAATATCGATCTGGACGAGACTTTCAGACCGAACCTACATGTCACATTACGTCACCGGGATAATTAACGTTTATCATTATTGATAATGATCCGCCCCAAAACCAACCACGCGTTATTCATTCGCTCGTTCGTTACGATATATTGTCACCGATTGGACAATCCACTTTTATCCGAAGCATACATATTTCGCTGGCCGCGTGACGAAGAATTTTGTTCTAAAGCTGCAGTATTGCTATAGTCCTCGGCACAAAGCGGATTGCCGAGAGCGCGCCGACTGGTTCGTTGTTAAAAAAATCCTGAGCTGAAGAGACAGTGCGAGCCGGATAAAAACGACCAATGAAGCACCATTGGTAACCCAGCAGACGGCTCGCGATAAGAGATAATTAAATTCGAGTGAGCTGTGAATATAGCGGCGAACGTCGCTGGTATGGATTCTCCTGCGGTAGCCTTGCGGTTCGGAACGTCAATCCAACGGCAATGGCGCTTGTGGAGCTGCAGCTGCAGCAATCACGGACAGTGCCATGCTAGATGGCATCGTATCGTCACTATACAAATTATACAAAGGAATATGAATTGGGTGAAGAGTTTCATGATGAGGTCGGGAAGGACCCAACTTATCGACAAGGTGTGTCGGCTTTTTCCTCATCCCGGAAAAAACTCACGGAAAAAAACGCCTGTTCATGAATTGACTCGCGCAGGTTCGCTGCATCCGTTGCTCGCGCGAGGCAGCACTATCGCGTAGTCATGTGTGAGAGGATGGATGGGTAAAGTTGGTTTTTGTCATATTACACTATAGTTGTAAACTTATGAGAATCGGACTCATTGCACGGGTCCTCGATGGAATCTGTCCATGAGTATCGCACGGAGAAAAAAAAATGTTTGGTACAACAAGATTTCACCAAAAAATTTCAAGTATTTGACGTACTTTTTTTAAATTGTTTAAAAATACGAAGTTGTAGACGAGACCATTCCAAAGAATCCCATGGAGGAATATACTATCGAACAGGGTGGTCAGTGCGTGGAGCGCATGCCCAGCTGCAATAATTGAATCCTGGTTAATTAATCAATTTAAAACAAGACTTGATAAACACTTGTCTAATAAGTTGTAAACTTCCTTTCTGTAAATAATAATAATAATAATAATAATAATAATAATAATAATAATAATAATAATAATAATAATAATAATAATAATAATAATAATAATAATAATAAATAATAACAACAACAACAACAACATTCGGAAAAGGGTTTAGTGAAACCAACTAAGGTAAAGGGTCCAGTTTCTGACACTTCTACGCAGCTCTCTCACATTAAGCGTGTAAAATCATAGGGATAAACAAGGGTGACCAAGAGTCGCGATTTGGATCCCCCGAATGCGCACTACCCATTGGCTGCATATCAAATGGTGGGGGGAGCCGACTATGCTAGAGGTACCCCGTTACAAACTGGGTCAGTGTCAGAAACTGGGTCCTTTGCCTTATATATATTTAGTTGAGTTCATTTTTGAAAAATAGTTGTTTCCGTGAATTGCATTAACAACCATTAATTATGTTATAATTCGAACTGGGGCATTTTCATAAAAAATACTTTTCTTCACTCAGAAAAACATTTAGTTTTTTTTTGAGTGATGAAAAGTATTTTTAACGCAAGTGCCCCAGTTTAAGTTGTAAAGAGCCAAAACAAATGCGACACAGCGACATACAAAAAATCTAGTGATCGCATCAGCGTGTTAAAAGTATCCGAATAAGATATTTCGTCCGCGACCTTGAATGCGGGCTTTTCATTGATCGCGAGTCGGTTCTTTGCCGTATCCAATTCCTGGGAACGGATGTGCGAGCACATCTGCAGACACGCTTCAGACATCGTTTCTCTTATGCGGGGATATGTAGTAATATATACGAACGAAACCACTTCGCGATCTCTCTGGTGCGAAACCAAGCGTATATCGTCCGCACGAATGTATACCTATAGAAGAATTGTCTAGTGCTCGTTGCACAATAGCGTGTAATCAAGGCGGACTGGAATACTCACGGCACATCCACACGTGAGCGTTAATGTTAGATTAAGATAGTAGAAAAGCCGTGTATAGCGAAACATGCAAAATACACGGTTGGGGAATATAGAGTTTACAATCAAACGCGGCTTCCCTCCTTTTCATTGTTGCCTCACTATTGCTATTGTTTCTAGGAATACAGAAATGAGTCATTCGTTGTGTCGAGCCGTTCCTTTGTCAACGAGAACAAGTCTTTTCTGCGTTGATCTATTTAGAGGGAATAGAAGTTAGATGACGTAAGTTAGTTTTCATTAGTTGTTGCGAGGAAAATCCCGTGCAATTGTCATTGGGTAAAACCGAGGAATTAAGTTCTTCACAATTCGACGTCTCGGTTCCATTTCCGTAACCTATTTTAGCGCGATTCTGGTACTTGAATCATCAACTCTGGAATCTAATTGCTAGGATGCTCGTGCTAGAATGCAGCTCAATGCGTAAGCTATAGAGATAAAAAGAGTAAGGGTCGAATTTTAAGACGCTAGGTTGAACTTAAGATCGCTGTTAAAATCGAACTTAAGATTGAATTTAAGATTGAGATTCATTGCGTGTTCGAACCTCAGTTCGAACTTGATTTCGTGCTTAAATTCTATCTGAGGTTCGAACTTGAGTTCGAACCTGAGATAGAATTTTATCTAATACTTGAAAACTACGATTTTGAACAAATTTTAACATAAAGGAAACGAATAACATTTTAGGATCATTATTATAGACGAACAATCTTATCAGCATCTTCCCTATGCTTGATTTCTTTCAGATTTTTATCCGATCGAGAGGTGTTTGTAATTCTCTTTTATTCCTCTCAAACTTAGGCGGCGTCAGTCATTGCGCTAGTAGTACCTTAAGTTACACACGTTTTATGTGTCTCGCGGATTAACTTCATGGAACAATAAATAACTCAAACAACCCCGTGATTTTTCTCTGCACGACCGAGCGACAGAAAATGCCCAACGCGCTATCCGTCGCAAAATCGAACCAATTAAATCCGACAGCCATAAAAAATTCGAAGTTGGAGCGAAAATGTGAAGGCGCCTCAACTCTGCGGATTACAAATCGGCGTAATCGATACCTAACCGTGATGGACGATCGCCGGCGAAACTTCGCCGACAACACGTTGAGGGTTTGAAAGGATAATGCGGAGAGTGAGTGATCCTCCGGTACGTGCTTTCGATGCATAAACAGCATAGCTGTGGTTTCAGCGCTGCTACCGATTACGACATAGAGGCCTATAGATAAGCCATGGGTTCCTCGAACGAGCCGGTATCTGTGTGATCGAAGCAGAGACAAGCCATTGAGTGCCATAGAGTTTCCCATACAGGGATCGAGAGCGGCAAGACGCAAGATCCAATTCCGATAAGCCAGTGTATCGACAAGCCAACCACACAGACGTCGAACAGGAAGGCTCATAGCAACCGCGCGAGAACCAGCGCGATCAGTTGCCACGATGCATTAATCGTACGGGTCTAATCGGACACCCCGAGAAGATAATGCCCTCTTGCTAAGTACATTATCTACCCCTGCTCCTGGCCGCAGAATGGCCTGGCTGCGCCGACCGGCTACACTCTGCGAGCTCCGTAGCGCCTGAGTGTGTACATGTCCGAAAGAATCTATGACCCCAAGCCGGCTCCACTCTCCTGGTATCTGGATGCAAATAGCAACAAATGGGTACAGAAGGGCATGCAGGGGTATAGAAATATTGCCAAAAATACTCTTTCCACGAAAGTAAAATGCGGACGCCAAATACTTGAAAGTACCAATTAGGGTAAAAGTGGTGCAGAGAAAAAAAAATATCATTGAGCAAGTACAATTTGCTTACGGGCTGCCAATGAAGTAAAAACGTTGTTTCAATTCTACTCTGAATTCGTACAATTTCGCACCGGATTGAAACGATAACATGTTATCTTGACAGTCTTGCTGTCGTTGTTTCAATATCATATGGAGTTGTAAGAATTTAAGGTAGAATTGAAACAAAAATTTTTTTCTTCGGCAGCCCGCAAGCAAATTTTTTTTCAGTGTAAATATGGCCCACCTCGATTAACACGTAAATCAATTATATATGGACGCGTCCATATTCCCCACTTTTACCCTACGTAAAGTGAGTCTGTTCATTAAAAACTGAAGAGGATTCTGAAATTAGAACGCTCCGAAGCCGCAGCACATCAAGGAATACACTGAGGGAAGGATCTAGGCAATATGACTATATCAATTGAGAGATATTTCCATAGCATGTAGTGGTAGGGAACTAGCCACCTATGGCAAGAAGTACCGGATTTATAAGAATTATTTATGTATATTATTTTTGTTTCTTTGTTTGTTTATTGTTTAACGGAATATGCCCTTTTGCAAGTTTTCGTTTCCACTTGAGTGGGTGAAAAGTACAGTTTTGTTTATAATATTATTTTCTAAATTTAATGTTTAGTTTTATGGTAACAATTCTTGGGAAATCTGAGGCCATTGGCCATAGGCGGCGCCCTTGTGTCCCACTACTATGTGCTATGGTAATTTTTCTTAGATGATCGGTAGTGTTGATTAGATCCTTCTCTCAGTGTATATTTTCTCATCGGTCAGTGCATTCGACAACTATCCATGAAGATCGTTTCAATAAAATTCTTACCAAAATGATTGAAAAAAATGTACAAAAAAAAAATGAGAAAATAGTGAAATCATATGAGCAAAGTATTGGTATAAATCCCTTTAAAAATGTAAGCATTACATGGAACTTTGTGAATAGAAAATAAAATGTGTCCCAGTCAAGGGACTTGGTGAGGCTCCCCCCCCCCCCCTACAGGAGCTTCGCTTCCTGTACCGAACAATACCGGGATAATAATCCACTATGGATTTTATCCCATACCGACCACATGTGTCCATGTCTGAAAGAATCTATGATGTCAAGCTCGCCCCACTCTCCTGGTATCTGGACGTAAATGGAGACAAATAGTGTAGAAGGGCATGTAAGGGTATAGAAATATTGTTAAAAATACTTTTTGCACAGAAGTAATATGCGGACGCCAAATACTTGAAGGTACCAATTACGTAAGGTGCGTCTCTTAATTAAAAACCGAAGAACAGGATTCTGAAATTAGACCGTTCCGAAGCCGCAGTACATCGAAGAAATATATTTTCTCATCGGTCACAGCATTCGAAAACTATACTTAAAGATCTTTCCAATCAAATTCTTTTCACAAATGTTAAAAAACAAATGTACAAAAAAATTGAGAAAACAGTGAAATCTTATAAGCAAAGTACAGGTATATCTGTAAATATTTTCAAACATTGTGTAATAAGCATTGCGAAGAAAATCGAGAATATAAAATGGAACGAGCCCCAGTGAAGGGAATTGGTGAGAACTCGCCCCCCCCCTCCCCCCCCCTCCCCCAAACCCTCCGGTACATGACGCGGGTCGCGTCCTGTACCCGACAATAACGGGATAATAATCCGCCATTGATTTTTTTCGCAATATTAATCAAGGTACAAGAACTTTCAAGGGACATATATAAGCTCCTTACTTAAGGACGGCTGAAAGGGACTGAAAAATAGGGTCATGGTGTGCTATTCGGCCCCGATACTAGCAATTCTCGGTCCTCGGGACAACGTTACCAGCAAGACTTTTTTTATACTAAGAGATACGTTTTTCCACAGGGCTGAATAAGATTTTAGACTTTTTTCGAATTCTGCGACGTCCTGTAAATCTGACAAACGACTAAAAAATAATGTGTGATATACGGGAATTAAAATGGATCAACGTAATAAAACGTCGGTCTTCGTGTGAGTAACTGCCGTAAGAACGTTGGATTCACTGCTCGGCGACCAATTTTATTTAGTTCTCTCAGCGGTGTTTCTAGCAGGTTTTTCTAGCAGGTTAATCGAACTTCTGCGGCTGGTGTACTTACGCTACACCCAGAAAAAATGTATTTGTCGACCACCATTTATTTGGTTTGAGTAAAATAAAAGGTGGTCAAATAAAGGTTTACTTGAGGAAATAAAACGTTGATTAAATGATTCGCAATAACGTAGACATTCTATCAAATTTAGTAGAAAGTTGGAGTGCGTTGCTTGCCCTGTCGTTACTTACATGACCGGTTGTTTTACCCGTAACTTTACCAGTAAAAACACTAAGATTATAAATAAATAAAAACTAATAATAATTTTTGAAAGCACGAATAAACAACTTATATATATATATATATATATATATATATATAACAAATTAGCATAGACGGCAGTTCGACACGTATTCGAGGTTACTACACGTTGAATGAATTCAATGCACTGTACAATAGCACACAGCTGCAGCATTTTCATAGCAGACGACAAATAATCGCAAAGGCAATAGTAGATAATGGCGGGCGCCCGTCGATATATCTGAATGGACTTTTGGCCCGTTTTTTCGAAGTTAAGGTAGCTATGTCGCTTCCCGCTCATCTCGCATAAGTTATCGAAAAGAAAGTGAATATTGCAAGTACTTCTCAATGGTATAAAAATCTGAAAAAATGCATGCATATTAAAGGCACTGAAAAGATTCATTTTGCATAATAATAATTCCAAAATGTTATTAACAAATTTATGAA
>JAPYZD010008428.1:0-14290 GCA_030522725.1 Ichneumoninae sp. B BG-2022a
GGAATCACGAAATACAGGGTGTCGCCGAAGTTGAAAAAAACACATAAATGGCGAAAAAACAAAATTTTGGAGCACATGCGGGAAAAAAATGCATCCAATGTGTGCTCGCGTGTGCTCGCACACACACGAGCGCAAAAATTGACATATATCGCGAACAATTTGTCTGGAGAGGCGAAAAACCAAAGTTTTTTCCATCTTTGAGGGCAAATATTTTCGGTTTGGTACATTTGGCACCGGTTTAGCACTCATATTCCTTGTTCTCCAGTCGGACGGTACACGAAAGTGCAAAAAAATGTAGGGGTCACAAGAACTTATTAACTTTATTATATATAAATTATATATAATATTACATTCACATTTCTGAAATATTTTTTGTCCACTTAAGTATGACCGCTTACATTAAAATGTTTCAGAAATATTTCGCAAAAATGTTATTGTTTCAATAACATTTTTGCGTAATATAGCGCTAAAAAGTTTTTTAAACATTTTTCAAATATTTTTAAATGTTGGTAAAATGTTTTACTCTACTGCCTCCAGTACTTATCTACTGCCTCCAGTACTTCATCTATGGGATTCCTGTGACCCCCTTGAAGAGTGCCAATAAGATGTTGTAGTGTTATGACACAATAAACAGTTGAACTGTATTAAAATATATCCATGAACCATGACATTCTTTATTTTTAGTTCCATCTGAACATATTTCATTACCCATCTGCGAATCTTCGCTTTCAAAATATTTTTGCATTGATTCAAAAAACTCAGAAACGTTTCGCATATATCAAAGATTAAATATATTTCTGAAATGTTTTCAAAATATTTGGTGCTTCAAATAGACTAATGCACAATGTGCAAAATTTTCACTTTCTCTAGCCTCGCGTACATCCTTTATTTTAACACTGTCTGTCCTTTAACCGTGGAAAACTCCGTTATATATGTAGTCTTATTTATTTAACTTGTAGTTGCATGGGGATCGCTCAAGTCCATCAAATGAGAGTTGGATGAAGGTGAAAAGTTTGCAGAAAGTGATCAGTTTTATTCCAGTATACCTGGAGTGTCGTCGTAGTCGTGCAACCCGCATATGTATGTCTAGACAACCCGTGCGCGACTGCGACTATGATGCAACTCCAAATCCGGTGTTGCACCAGTTCCTCTAGGGTCCTACCCTATATATAAGCGTGCAAAAGTTAACTTTTCGAATGGTTGGTAATTTTCGGATACCGTCTAGACGGACATATGGAACCTATTCAGATCACTTTTTGATAAGTAATTTTTTCGCGCTATCTGATGAGATGGCATTTATTGTACCATAAGACCTCAGGTTCTCTGGACACATCACCAAACTAACAACAAACGTAAGTTCTTGATACAAAACCATTTGATCAAAATATTTAAAAAATGAAAATAAACGCATATTAATAATTGAAAGTTAACCGTAAATAAACCGATGAATACTAAAACTCACCAGTTACCATGTTGTGAAGAAAGAAGCCCTCGATGAACATCCACATAAACATGGCCGTCCTCGCGTACTCTAGAAGAACGTAACTCGCCTCGCAGAGAATCGGCTGTACATTTTATGAAACTCGTTAAGGCACGTTTACAGACGTTATTTATTGCAGTAAAAATTGGTGTACCAACTCACGGTATTCTTGATACCGTGATGCAAGCCGTACGAGCCAGATTTCAGCAGTGCTTGGTCTATGTACAGAGTAAGCCTTATCACAACTTGTATGACCATGGCGACGAAGAGATTCTTGTGAATCCGAGTCCTTGTGTTTCTCAGTGACCTGAAAATATTCAAGGGTGTTAGTCAATGATTATTCATAGGTGACGGCATGACATCGACGTGTAATTTATCAGCAACATCTGGAAAAAAACTGCCAACAATGCAGCAGCCACTCGTGCCTACATCATTGCGGGACCAGTTTATCGCGTTTGACCCTGGGAAGTTACTCGATCGAAATAATTGTATCGCTACCACGATTCTGAAAGGGTAATGTGGCGCAACGAATGGCTCGAGGCTCTGAGAAGTTTTCCAGCAATTGTCCAAAGGGAGGAAGAATCCCCCAACCTTGGCGAGGCCAACTCGAAATTGCCCGGGGTACATCCTGTTGTCGAAATTCATCCAAAGCCGCACTCTCGCAGGAGACGAAAAGGTGACCCACGAAAGCGAACGACAAAGTTTCGTAGTACCATCGTCGTAACATTACCACAGAGAGACCACGGAAGTTACTACGAACGTAGAGGAAGATGTTTTTTTTCCGTATCCGGTGTATAGAATTAACAAGAATTTACAATCGAGGAGTTGCCTCATCGATGTAGACTTTCTCTCGGTCATTCGATATGTACCAATAAATTTCCTTAAAATCTCAAGTTACGCCATCTTGCATCAACCTACACACTGCAGAGTTTGCCGTGTGGGTGCAAATCAGAAGACGACTGCGTAAGTCGCATGCTCGAGAACCAAGCCAAATAGGCACGAACGGATAAGTTGGATTTCCCAATACCTGTTTTTTTAGAACCTCCGCACTCTCCCTTCCTGTACAAAAACTTGGGCCAGGGACGATTTGATAGGCAAAAGAATGGAAAAGGTCTTCCCGGCATGCAGGTAGACGGACTCGCAGAAAATCCAACTTACCCGTTTGTGCTTTTTTACGCGATTGTCTACTGTACTCTCACCTGTATTGGCAGAATATTGCCAACGATATGACGAGCGCAGCCAGTGAAATGCTCAATCCAACGAACTCGAGCGTTCGGGTCTTCGCAGCGATTTCGAGCTTCACCTAAAATTTGAACGTATATTAATTGGATTTATTGATTGATTTATTTATTTGTGTATTTACGGGCATTTATCCATTTACAGGACGACGAATGGATAGGGGAGAGCGGGGCAAAACGGGACAGACAATCGGGATGCATCAATGGGGTAAAATGGGACGTCCAAAAATTATGGAAAAATTTCACATTAAAAACGCAATTTTCCCACTGTTCCATTTTCCCGGCTTTCCCCCATATCGGCCAAACATACAATTGGTAGTAGGAAGAGATCGCGTTACAAGGCAGTTCGCACTTCTACACAAAATTTCAATATAATAAAAGAAAAAGATAGCACATTAGAACAAGACTATAAAATAAACCTTACTATAAATCAATTATCTTCAATGCGAAAAGTCTCCTGCAGTTTCAGTTTGAGAAATAATGTTATGTTGACACAGGTTCAATGCACTACGTTTTAAAGCAATCGCTGATGCCGCTAATTCTTCAAAGAGTGTTTTATCGAGATTTATTGTTGAAACAATTCACACGAAAACCATCCAGACACGGCAGGTGATTTTTGCGGTCTGGTTGGCATATTTTTATCCTATCGCATGAATTTCTAACGCCGAAGCGTTAAATTCACAGACACCCTTACCTCCGCCTCGTCCTCGTTTCCGGTGTAGAGTTTCCGAAAGAGCAAAAGCATTTCCGGGGTGAAGCACGGCGTGTAGTTCGTCCATCCGTTCGGAGAGTCTCTATCACCGACTGTACCACCACGTCCCTCCCATCTTCCATCGTCGCTGCACCGTCGCTCTGCAAATTCTGCGAACCATTGTTTTAGCGCAGTGTGTCTTCGAGAGTGAAAGAGAAATAGGGTAGAACGGGGCAAAATGGACCGGCGTTCTCATTCTGGGACGGGACTTTTTTTTGCTTGTGTTCTTCGAAAAAGTTGATAAAAATTGACCCTTTAAGGAGGGTCGAGCGCGAGGCTTGGAGGGGATAGGCTTGGTGGCGCGCAAGGTGCGGGGCAGGTCGTGTGCGAGTGAGAGGTTCGCCATGCGGCCTCTCACTCGCACGTGTCAAGCGTGCCGAAATAAAGCTGTAAGTTCCATGTAATTGCTTATTGTTAACTAACGGCGAAGACCAAGTGTCTACATTTTTATACAGAGCTTCCTGACCATATTCTTTACAGATTTCAATATTTTGTTTGCAACGTTTCCCCATGAAACTTTAAAATTCAACTACCCTAGAAACATTAAAATTCACCGCTTATTTTCAATCTGCCATAAGAATCAATGTTAAATGGTGAAAATAAAAAAAAAAATTCTCGACAACGGTGAAGACGAACGCATTCAAACTTTGCAGTTACACTTAGACCGTTCATATCAATGCGTAAAAAAAAATCAGCTTATTTTTCTTGATGACATTGTAACACTGGACCCTCCTTAATCCCTTTGAACCCTTACCGCTTCCCGCACATCTGGTAAGGTAAATGTCCCCATTTCCGACCCCTATAAGGCCAACCGGGGAAAAGAATAGCGTCGTCAAACGGGATAAGTTAATTCGAGGATGATTTTCACATCAATCGATAGCTTTAACCATACACTTTCCAAATATCGTAGACTCAATCCATTGCGTCAAGTATTTTCCTAGATAACGCGTAATAAAGCCGCACGAGTGCACGTGCCATCTACCGACCAGCTGCGTCCAATTCCGACCAGGCGTGGCCCCCGTTACCGACCATTTTTTTTACAGAGAGTGTATAAGAAATCTGACACAAGACCGTCATTCTATGCTCGACCCGAGGGTTTCTTGCCCATCAAGAGCATACGCAACGAACATCCCATCTTCGTTCATGCAATGTAATGTGCCAGCCTAGAATCCACCTCTAATAGAGGCGACGCAATTGTCCCCTCCCCTAGGCTTCAATAACTGACCAGTGACCACCGAATGCCACTTTCGGTTCGGTAGCCACACGGGGTAAACTAAAGCGAGAGACCTCCACTTCTCGTCAGTCTCAACCTCCTGGTTCGTTTACATATACGATCTCCTACCACCTTTTTTTACAGCATGAATAACCGAGGTTGCAACGAAAAAATTAATATAAATCCAAACTTCGAACATGAAATCTACAGCATTGTGTACACACTTAGCCTAAACGTTTTAGCAAAAGAAAATGTATTAAATTTTATTGGTTATGTGAAAGTGAACTGTCGTTTATATGTACGGTAATGGGAACAGGCAAGCATTTTTCTGTGCCCAATACCGACCGGCAAATAAAAAAAAAAGTTTATCCGACTGTTTTTTGTCGGAATATGTAAACCGAACTACAACGAACCATTTAACGCTCGAATTATTTATTAACAACGGATTTTAACCGACGTATTTACTATTTACGCAATCGACAATCCTTAACTTTACTTCTAAGAAACCGCTCGAGTCGTGACGTGCGGTTAGAAAAGCGATAATATTATGAACTAATTATTACACTTACTCTGCAATTTACAATCCTTTCATACTACACAAATTTCTGAATATTTCTAGACCACTAATAAACGTTTTTATGCATTGGCTGCCTCGTAAATAACGTTATACGCCGAAATGGTCGGTAAAGGGAGCATGGTCGGGAATATGGACATTTACCTTATTGCACAGTTACCATATACCGGCACCGCAACCATACCAGCATTGTAACAAGAATTCATCGCGAAACTCTGCATGAATCATTATGAAATATAAGCCACTTTATCTCGCCATTTCAACGCATGATAAATGTGTATCTGTTTCCAACGGAACGTGGTGAGTGTATTCTGTTCTCCCAGCAAAACTGGGCTGTTCGTCGATTGCGTACCTAATAATTTATCGAAAATTGTTTTACAGTAGCATGCCGTCGACACTGAAAGAGAAATGGGGTAGGCTGGGGCAAAATGGACCGGCATTCTCAATATAAGACGATACTTGTTTTTTGTTTGAGTTCTTCGAAAAAAATGTCTAAAATTGGTCCCTTTTACCTTGCTCCAAGTACATCTGGTATTGCACAGTTACTATACTGCAATATGAATTCTCTGCACGAATTATGATAAAATGCAGCAATCTATCTCTGAATTTTCAACAGACGAAAAATGTGTGTCTGTTTCCGTCGGAACGCGGCGAGGGTATCCTACTGTTCTCCGTGCAAAGCCGGGGCGTTCGACGATTGCATACCTAATGAAAAGTGAACGAGTGGAGGAGGAGGCCCATCGGAACTCAAGGTCTCTCGCCCCAACGACCCTTAAACGAGGGAACAGAGAGGAGTGCAACGCGCGGCAGGAAGGAATAAATGTGGAAGGGGGTATGGAGACTTTCCGGGTCAACGGCGACGAGGAATTTCTTGCATTTCACCCGGGCGTACTGCATTCATATTTGTCGATGGTTGCTTCCGGTTGTGCCTTTGCCGCTTCTCCGATCCAGCTCGCCGGCCGTGCAGTATCGAACAATCGCAGCGGTCCAAGTGGGTCGAGTAGGTGGCCGTTGGTACCGCTCTTCATGCCGTCTGCCACACCGTACTCCATCAGCGCGAATGGGCAGAGGTATGGCAACAGGAAGGGATGTTGTTGCGGACGGTGGGCGGTCCAGATGAATCCGCAGGACACCACCGCATATAATTTGAACGCGGTGACTAATGCAATGGGCACGTTCAAAATTTCCGCAACGACTGTCTTGAAGACTACCCGACACGTATGTTTTTGGTTTTTGCTTCCTCATAGAGGGAGCATTGTTTTCGTGAAAACATTTTTCTCGAGATTTTAGTGTCAGAGTACTTAAAATAGTCCGAAACATCGAGAAATGTGATTTTTAGCTGGCTGGCGAGCGTGCGTGCGTGCGTGCGCGCGCGCGTGTTTGTGTGTGTGTGTGTGTGTGTATGTGTGTGACAGACTTGCGTCATATAAAACGACTATAACTCGGAAACGACTATAACTCGTCGCGACATTTTACGCGATTTTGAAATTTTTGAAAAAAAGTCGTGGTAGCTCTTGCTTACCTTGCGTAAATTTCGAGCAATCGTCCTAAAACTGCCCACAAATATACTACTTTGATCAAAGACCTTTGGTATTGAATTTGGATTTTATGGGATTTTGAGTTTTCTGAGTTTATTGAAAAATTACTAAAAACGGTCTAATTCGAGTATCGGATTTTCCCCCGTTTTCAGACATCTGCGCCTATTCCGGGTCGGCCCGGTTCAGTAGCCAATCCCCCCTTGCGGCCGCATCCGACTTCCCCCTCTGTATCGCATTTGCCATGACATTTCTGCCATGGGCATAGGGAAACTGCGGAAAACCTATGCCGATACGATACAGCCGGTCTCAGGTTCGATTCCTGGCATCGGAGCTTCGTCGCGTTTCACCGAGAATGTAAACATGGATATATGATTTTCGTGTATGCTCCATTCGGTGCACTGATCTACATATATTCGCGTGGATCTAAATTTAATACGGCTATTCCGCATGTGCTGTCGGGAGATTCGACGGAAGCTCGGATTTTCGGCCCGAGCCACGGCAAGTCAAGGATTTCATTAAAGGGGAACTGTCCGTGCAAAAAGCGTAAACCGTACCCGTTACGGACATCCTCGAAGACCGGATATTACATTCTGCGTAGACACTTTTTAAGAAAAGATAAAGAAATATTTCGTCTCAAATGGCGAATATGGTTGTCCATTTTGCCCCGGTGTTCCACATTGTTGCCCTTCTGGCAGATCACGCACGACCGCTTTCCGGTAAACGGCATTGATGAGCTATCAACAACATGGGTGATAGCTTCAGATACAGGAGAACTCAATCTGGGCCACGGCCAATTACGACCGTAAGTTCTAATTGGCAGTGCCACCCTTGAGACACGTTATTGACTTAATCTTGCGAGTCGCTCTCTATTCTCTTCTTTTCTCTTGTTTCCAACGGAACATTTACAGTATAATTAAATGATTCTCGCACAGCTCTAAACGTCTATGAATCTTAATCAGAGCTGGATGTCAGTTCGTCGAGCACAGGAAGCACGATTTTAAGTGCCGAGTATTAGAAGTACTGAGCGATCACAAGTACTCATGTACTGGATGTACTGAGCGATTTGCTAGAAGTAATGCGATGAGTAGTACTCGAGTACTGAAAGTAGAGGAGAGCGGGGCAAAATGGCACACCGGGGCAAAATGGGATAATGAGACAAGACGCAATTCTCCAATAACTTTGGGATGGTGGCGATGATGGTACGTGGGACAAAACGGGTTTGAAAATCCGGATATGTCGTTGGGACAAAATGGGGTATCAAAAAATTATTGGGAAAATTGAGTTTTGCCCTCACTGTCCCATTTTGCCCCGCTGTGCCATTTTGAATCTCCTTAGGTCAAACGCGACGAGAAAATTAAACTAATGACATTGACACTCCTACGTGACGTACCTGTTATGGAAATGTACGCATCTCTACGTATTCCGTCCGTGTACAGTCACTTTGATCTCATTTCGAAGTGGGACAGAAACATCCAAGTGGTAACCGCAAAAATTTTCAGCTGCTTGAATTCGTATTAAACATACTGTACTGTTCATTTATTTTTTATTCATTTCTGTTCACACTGCCTCTTGATGGGACTGTTGTTCTACAACCTATCTATTATTATTATTATTAATAGTAGTAATATAACCCAGTGGTGGAAGAGTTTTTTTCAGGCGGGCTTGTGAAAATGGGAGGTGGAGCTTACTGTTTTTCGTGACTGGAATTGCTTAAGGTAGTTCTTGCGGACAGCCTGAGCCCACGTAAGTTCCGAGAAAATTGAGAGCGGAATGGCAAACACTTTTCAATGAGATAAAAATTTCAAAAAAAAATCAACCATATGGAAGGTACTGAAAACATTGATTTTGCATAATCATAATTCCAAAATGTTATTGACAAATTAACGAAAAAAAATATTCCCAACAAATCACCCGGCAAACTAACTTTTTTTACGAAAACGATTTGTTCATTTTTCTAAATGCGTATGAATTTTTTCAGAATTCCGTGTAATTTTTGAAAATTGCGTTTTTAGTTAATAAAAAAACGTAATTTTCAAAAATTACACAAAATTCTGAAAAAATGTATACGTATTTAAAAAGATTAACAAATTGTTTTTATATGAACAAAAAGTTAAGTTGCCGAGGGATTTGTTGAACAATTTCTTTTTAATTCATTTGTTAATAACATTTTGGAATTATTATGATGCAAAATCAATCTTTTCAGCATCTTCCATGTGTTTGATTTTTTCACATTGTTCAGAGAAGTGTTCGTAATTCATTCTCATTTCTCTCTGAACTCACGTGGCTGCCCGCTAGTGCTACCTTAAATTGTTATTTTCTACATGGTAAGCTTTAATCGTGGAACTGGGGTTTCGCGAATTTGCGAATCGAAGCATGACACTGCGTATGTAAAATGCGCCTATTCCGGAGTGATCGGTCATTCGTGGTACAGAATCGGGAGAAAATCGATAACGGATGAAGGAAGCGATCGTTTCCTCTTCGGGATAGAACGCTTATATTTCCGATGTGCATGCACCTCCGGCGAATGGAGAGCCGGAGATGTGCATTTTTTGGATCACTGCCCGAGACCTTAAAGTTGCTTTTTTGCGAGCGTACGTTTGCCAGTAGTGTTGAGAAAACTTTTTCGCGGTCGGCCACAACGAGACTGAGTTTTTTTCCTATTTAAGGACCAACTTGTCCGTCGATCAAGGTAGAAATGAGATTCGTTGGAGAGCGGCCAGAAAAAAATGCTCCCGCATCAGTCGGTGTTACGAATTTGGAACAAAGAACGGGGTCACCTTGCGGTTGGAAACAATGTATGAATATAGTTTTCGCTAAATTGAAAAACAGTTGCTGCAGCTTCTGACGCTGCCAAAGGGCCAGAGAGTGAATCCGATTGAATGATATTGCTTTCTGGAGTCGCGCACAACTCTGCACGGGTAACTTGTACAAATAGTATCTTGACTATCTTGGATGGAATCGAAATAAAACGTCGAAAGTGAGGGAGTCGTCGGCGCGAAATCACTATAATGGATATCGATAGAATTCTGAAATTCGTTCGCACCGAGGAAAAACTTAGAAATGTTTGTATTGTACAAATAAAATCGACTCTACCGAAGACTTGAGATGAACTCTGGACAATGCGAAGGAAATAATGCTTGAAACCAAGCGCGAAGCTTCATCGAGAAACTGACGTGGATTGTCGCGAGAATAAATATACTTGAAACGCGTATGGTGCCCGGAGAGCGGGGCAAAACAGACACGTGTCTTCCACTTGCCGATGACCTTTTGTTATGTCCCGCGGACTATTGTCCACGACAGCGGTTGAGGCAACAGTTGCCTCGAACATTTAGCTTGACTGGAGCATCATTTTATCTCCGTGCGGTTGAATGCGGAGCCAAAAATAATCCTTGAAGCAAGCGCGTACGCTCTATCGAAGTAGAAATATGATCGAGACAAACAAAATGCCGAAAATATTATGTTTGATTCAAGCATTCCCCTATCGACCTGCGAATGCGTGGGCGTTAACAACGGGGCTTACTAGCAATACACAATTTTGATGTTGTGACGGTATAGTATCGTCAACTTGACGGTGAGACCTTTTTTCATGTCCTATGGAAAAATAGGCAAAAATTGTCCGATTTTTTCTTCACCACCCTATCGGTACCTGTGAGTGCTGTTTCGACAGTCGTTCGACCGCAAATTCACTCGTCTGATTGTGCCTAAAATTAACCACAAAATCATTGCATGACCGACCGATTGGGCAGTATATCAAGTGAACATAGAAACAGTCGACACGAAGACAACTCGACACAAAAGCTGTACACCGTGAATGTGGGCACGCAAAGATATTACCACGAATATACTGTGCACCGAGTCAAATCCACACCGAGAAAGTGTACACACTACCAACTGAACACCCCAACAACTGAACACAAGTTCAGACTATTTCGGGCCACTGAGTCAAATGCTCATGTCTTATTGTGATAATATATGAAACGCTAGGTCGCAACGCAATACCAAAACTGCATAATTCGAGCATAATCATTATCATGACACTTTAGATATAGATTCTCCTCAAGGGTAGTATTACCTATTTATTGTTGTCGTAATCAATCATGGGGATATCGTTAGAGAATGTAGAGTTGACTCGGTGTACAGCTTATTCGTGGTCATATGTTTGCATGCCCACATTCACGGTGTACAGCTTTTGTGTCGAGTTATCTTCGTGTTGACTTGTTCTGTGTTCACCTGATATACTGCCGACTGCAAAATAACTACAAATAATATTTGTCGACGATCTTGCAGTAGTTCAGCTCGATGGTGGCGCTGCATTCGGCCGAATTCGCCATCGTTTCGCGATGGACTTCAGGTACAAATAGACTGTTTGTATGTTCTATCGAAATGCTGTCGACGGTACCGACATTGTGCTAATACCTGGAGTATGACTATTTCGGTGCGGTTGAAACCGGACCAAACACGCGTCGTATGCTCGATCGAAGAATAAAAATTCTCAAAACAAGAAAATGCTAAAAATGTTGTGATTGATCCAAGCATTCCTGTACCGAGCAGCGAATTCATGGACGTCAGCAACGAAGATGGTAAGCGACATGCGAACCTGATGTTGTGACGGTGCCAAATGGAAATGAGAAGAGAAAATAGAAATTCGTCTGTTTGCAGAGTAAACATTCTCGACCTGAACGCACAGCCCCACAATTATCACTAATTCTGTATTCATGCCAAAAACGCATTTCCTGTCTCGTCGGTGTCCTCGATATAAAAAACTTATGCACAAGAGCCGCGAGCGATAAAGCGTTTAACATCAGTATATAACATGCATAGTGTTTAACATATGAGCCCGCTGTTAATCTCGCAGTAGTTGATTAATCAACGAATAATAACCGAAATTTGAAATAGTGAGACGCGGCCGTATGCGATCCGCTGTTTCCATTAGGCCGCGATTGATGGTATTTTTTTTACTTTTTATGATGGATACTTTTTGTGATGGAACATTGTATCGATCGCAAAAAGTACAGCATTTAACCCGGAGTGCAACGGCTCCTTCTCGTTTGTACACTTTACCCTCTAAAAGTTTTATAACGTACGTGCCAAATTATTATTATTATTATTATTATTATTATTATTATTATTATTATTATTATTATTATTATTATTATTTGTACTCTTCTTCTTCTTCTTCTTGGGTATCGCCATCTATTGATATTTATAGAGCATGTCCCAGACATATCATATTGTAGATTCTACTCACTCGTGGTATCGACTCCGCTCTCTAGAGGACATCTCTGTCTGGCCGTTGTCGAGGCTCTCACCGGCGGCCAGCAGAGTATCGAGTCCCATGCCCAACTGCACCAGATTTCTGCACATTCGATCACGTCGTAATGGATAATCATATTGAAACTACTTAGACTGGAGTATACACTACGCTAGTTAAGAGCCACATTGCCCAAAAATAGTACATTACTCCACGAGGGCGAAAACGTTTTTCTAACGAGTGTGAGTTTGCTGCACGAGACGAAGGGGAGTGCTGTAATCACACGACTTAGAAAAAGTATTTCGCACGAGCGATGTACGAAATTGTTCATCACAAGGTGCGAAAATGGCGATTTTACACACGCGAAGCGGTTGGAAAAGTGGCCATTTCCGCACCGAGTGATGAAAACATATATCGCACCCTCAGAACAACAGTGTAACATCTTATATGGTAATCCCATAAGAGATGTTACACTGTTGTTCCAGGGGTGCGATATCGAACGTTAATTTTTTTTCATTAATTTATGTATTTTTAAAATATAGGCATAATACAGTTATATGTACAAAAATCGGTCTCACCTTCGTCAGGTACGGTGAACTGTTGATAACGGATACTGCAGAGCATCTGAGGATTGTTGGCGCCCCCGCCGTTACTGCCACTCGCGAGATCAACCATTTTCTACTGTTGTCGTCTGGTACGTAGTCGTCGACTCGCCGAATTCGTTGTCTCTTTCTCCTCGGCATATCACCTCGTTCTCTACATTCTTAGTAATGGCGTTACCGGGCACGGGCCGCAAAGACGTCTTGTTGGGTTTTCTGTAAACATAAACGTTCATGATTCATAGTCCAGAGACGTTACAACCTCGGTATTTTTTTATTTGGAAAATCATTAAAAAATGTTCAGGTAACGTTACTTCTGGTTTGACAATTTCATTTTTCGACTGTGACGTCATACGTCACATTCAGTTCCATAACTTTTCGACAGGAAGTGACATTTTTTTTTCTAATACGTCACTTCCGGTTAAAAATTAAGAACTTCGAGAGCAGGAAATATATATCTCATATTTTAATGTTAAGGTAGTTCTTGCAGTACCTTGAAGTCGTGATGAAAACTATTGATAGTAGTAAATATGTGTGAGTTCTCATATAAAAATCGACGTACGCTTAGATTAATTATTCGCTAATTTTATTTATCATGAAACCACGATAAATAAAATTCGAGAATTTTTTAGTTATCGTGAATTTTTCGAATTCACGATAACAAGCAGAGCAAAGTCTCAAATTTGACGAGAGTTGAAGTCGTATATTTTTACGAGATAACACAATTTGGCAACATCGTGATTCTGATGGCCGGCGGATCGGCCGCTGGACTATCATAACCTCATAAATTCAGTACGTGTAAACATGACAGAGCAGCGTCGACGCAAATATAATGTCGAAACGACCTTTGCGAATGTTGTGAATGTGTTAACGTTTATAATGGAAAAATATATATTTATAATGGACCGACAGCGGTGGATTCGCAGTTGGCGCACGGCTCCGGTGGTCTCCCAAGTCAAGCACAATCGTTCGCGGTCAGTGCTTGGATGGGTCACCGCTCAGCCGTGCGCTAGCTGGCGCATCGACCGGTGAGCGAGAGGCGTTTTCTTCTGAAACTTAGGTGTTTTTGCACTTTATTCAAGCGCAGAAATAACGGAGGGTCAGTAGAATATCGCCAGTTGTACCGACATGGGTTTTCCGCAGTTTTCCTGTTTCCTCGGCGAATGCGGTACAGTTAGGGGGATGTAAGTCGGCTGCGGACGCACGGAATTAGAGTAGGTTAGCGAAGGGCGGGTAGGAAATTGTTAGAATTGGTACACGGTTAGGCTAGGGGGGGAGCTAAGGTAAAAATCTCTAAGGGGTATACCTGGAACGGAACATTAATAAAAAATATATATATGAGGCATTCCATCCGGTTTCGAACGGTCAAAAAGTTGTCCACTCCCAAAAAAAATTAAATCTTGTCAAATTATGTAATTATATAAAAACGATTTATGTACATTTTTTCAGAATTTTTGGATCGCATTGTTTTGAGTTTTTCGAAATTTCAAAATGTTCTAAAGATAGTTATATCTTGAAAGGATTCAATTACACAGAAAAATGTTTCGGACAAAAAAGTTGCAGTTTTAGATGAACTTTGAAAAAACATTATTTTTTGAATTTTTCGACTTGAAAAAATTACCATTCATATCAAAAATATTCAAAAA
>JAPYZD010008431.1:0-13270 GCA_030522725.1 Ichneumoninae sp. B BG-2022a
CAAAATTTACAAAAATGTTCATGAAAAATACAAATTTTATTGTAAAATTGCAACACACATGTGTTTGAAATTTCAGAAACGGTTTATGTAAAAAAGCTTACAATACTGTTCATTAATTTTGAAACAAAATTTTTTTACAGTGTAAATAATTAAAATTGAAGTACTTTCATAGTAAAATTAAGAAAAATTATAAAAAATTAAGTATTTCCAACGTTTTTAATACACTGCCCATTAATTTCTACATCACAATTGTACATGAAATTTAACATACCAGTTGATGCATAAAGATTTCCAGTACCACTACATTAAATTTCATACCCGTTTTTACAGTGCGCATATCCGTTGAAATTTGTGCTATGACCCGCACGGCTACCAAGGGTCGAAGATGCGAGCGGACAGCGCCGTAGAGTCAGAAATTTCCGTATAACGACCCTGGAACAAAGCTGGCGGAAGAGAATTTAAGACGGGAGGAATTGCCGTGTGTGTACGATACACACACGGTACACACGTGAGCGCGACTGTTCCATTTACCGGAAGCCGGGTCGGTCGAGCGACCAGCTTCTGCCCCGGAATCCTCCCGTACCCGACGTTCTTGATCAGCCAGTCGACTGTTCTACAAATTTATACCTCTAATACTTCCACTTGGCCGAACTACCTTTCGCCGCTCTCGGGCCGATAAATCAGTGTACCATAAAATATTCTGTGGTTGTGTACACGCCGTGCGCGCATGCACACACACACACACACACACACGTGCACGGTATCGTACACAGGATGCAACACAGGCTGACCCAGGTCTCCGCTGTGGCGTACGTCGCAACGCCAAACGTCGTTAACGACCATATCGAGCGTTATTCGCCTGTATCGAACGCTGTAGGACACCGCTGAATTACCGCTTTCTGGGTCTCCTTCGGAAACCTCGTACCACTCTCGTCGTTAGTGCTTCCACTGCCGGTGACACGGCGTCGTGACCGAAATTCTCCAAGGTTTTGATCCGAAAAGGCCGAAAGCTCGTGAATCATCTTGAACTTTAATTCATTTTTTTTTTTTTTATAATTTCTTTTTTTTGATTTATCGGTCTGTGCGAACGGCACTGCTGACAGTGACGAATGATTTTTTTTCCTTCGTTCCCGTCCATTCGCTCAGGTGATTCTTATTGTGTGTCGTCTGCGGAGATTCTCGCCTGGAAGGCGCTGATGGCCCTTTTTCGTCCCATTCGCTCTGCCACATCGGAGCGACCGATGCTGTAAACTGCATGGGGTGAAATGGTGTACTAAAAAAAATGTCGGTATAATTCAATGAAGCGCTGGAGAGAATGGGGTAAAATGGGGATTCTGATTATGATGTCGCGTTTGAGTCAGGGAGAAATTAACAATCTCGGTTCTCGCGGCGCCGAGACGCACCCCGTTTTGCCCCGAACCCCAATGTTTCACGAATTATTAATCCTCCATTTATTAATTTTTATTGTTTATTCTAATTTATTGATTATTTTATATTTTTGTTTTTTCCCCGTCTGCAGGCATAAGGCTTAGGGTAAAAGTAGTGAATATGGCCCGCCTCGATTAACACGTAAATCAATGATATATGGACCGGTCCACATTCCCGACTTTTACCCTATTTAACATTAAGGGTTACATAAGATGCATACATCGACGAGTGACCGCCGAATAAGTCTGGAGCTTCGCCCTGCCCATATTTTTATTCCCGGCGAAACTACGAAACCAGAATCGAACCGTCGATCCGATGCTAGTCTAGTCGAGCAAGTTAACCACTAAAACACCGAACCGGTTCAATTGATTATTCATTAGGGTAAAAGTGTATAAAAGCAATAAAAGCAATATAAAAGACCTTTATATATTGGGTTCCCGTCTTGAGTCCTCCTCTTCAGTGTCTCCCAAAGACTGATCAATGATAAACAATGATGGTGGCAATGATCGTCCATGAGGTAAAACGGGGTCGAAAATCCGGATGAATCGTTGGGACAAAATGGGGCATCCAAAAATTATTGGAAAATTGATTTTTGCCCTCGCTGTCCCGTTTTGCCCCGCTCTCCCCTACGAGATATACCTCGTTTCTATCATATATAACAATTACATTGTTACATTAATATGATAAATATTAAGATAAAAGTGGTGAATATGGCCTACCTGCATAATCAATGATACATGGACTGGGCCATATTCACCACCTTTACCCTATATAATCATGTGCCAATGTAATTATGCAGTGATATTATAGTAATAATGTATCGATAATTATCGATACATTTACGTAGGAACTTTGAAATTTTCGCATTATCCTCTGAATTTTCCTCTCGAACCAAACAGTATGATAATAAAGAATGTTTTAATTGCACACAGTGTGAATTCCAAATTTCAGTCTCTTTTGGTGCACAAACAGTGATTTCCTGTATCAAAACTTATCCGGACGACCTTTATGTATTGGGTTCCCGTCTTGAGTCCTCCTCTTCAGAGTCTCTCAAAGACTAAGCAGAGTGCAATTTTTTTTCTTCGATAATCGCGTTTGTTTCGTCGCCCTCGAAGGTCCGCGATGGAGTGTTCTCCACCTCGGTCGCGTGGTTCTGACGTGAAAATCGATGAAAGGACGGTTACCACGGAGAACACCTCTCTTTCCGCGATGGGAATCTGGCGATGATGTTGGAGGCGACCGGTGACTAATCGTCGCGTCGTCGTCGTCGACGAGCCTGAGCGGGGAATCCCCGGGACATGTACCATCCCGGGAACGCCCGGCGCATCTACGTCAGCCAGCCTTCGAAATCCATCGGGCTGAAACGACTGGCCTTACCGGAGTACCACCGGTAGCAGGCGTGTTCCGGTGGCTGTTGAAGATCAACGCCGACATAACGGTCCCTCGATAGGCGCTAATTAATTCAGAATGTAGGACCGGACGGGCGACCCACGTTGGCAACCACCTTGTGTTAATTCATCTTGGCAAGGCTCGGGAAAATAGATTTCCCGGTAAATTTTGAGATAAGCGTCATAAAGTTACCCCCTTCCCCCAATCGCGCCGCTGTTAATTTTATAGCATAAAAGTCTAGCACCCGCTAGTCGGCATCCTAAAGTTTGTATAGGGGAAACCGGGGCAAAATCGCACAGCGGGGTAAAACTGGACAGTGAGGGCAAAACTCAATTTTCCAATAATTTTTGCGTGCCCAATTTTATCCCAACGATACGTCCGGATTTTCAAACCCGTTTTGCCCCACTTACTGCGTTTTGTCTCGTAATCCCGTTTTGACCCGCTGTGCCATTTTGCCCCGCTCTCCCCTACGTTGATGAATTTTTTTTAGAAATTCAATTTCCTTTTTCTTTTGCGAAGTCTTTAAAAAAAAAGACATCGACACTTTCCTTCGACTGGCATTGGTCCTTGTGGCAAGTAGAATAGAATGTAACAGTATAGTGCCGTTTATTCGCGTTTTGAGGCAAACCCCCCAAGGCTCCAAAAATACAACGATTAATAGAAACAAGGTGCAGCAAAAATGACACCATGGAAATATAAGAAATAATTAACGGACATAATTAACTTATATTAAAATGTAAGAAAAAAAATTATGCAAACAAATATAGCCAATCAAATGAACTATATGTAATATATGACAATAGTATAATGCTTCGGAAAGCGTGTTCCCGATAAATTTTAAGATATTGTCTTATGAAGCCCTCGCTCCAAACACGTCGCTAATAATTTTATAGCATAAAACGCTAGTATTTTCTAATCGACATCCTTTTTTTTTTGTTTCTTCGAAATACCGATTTTTTTTTCCGAAGTCCGAGCGCTGGGAAAATACCTGTACAGAAATCATCGCCGATTACGAATGTTAATACTCGCTTTTCTACCCTCACACACACCAATAGTTGAACCCATCTAAATATAAAAAGAAATATCAATACGCTATTCGGTAATATAAATTTTTCTCGGCGCACCGAACCGTCAAGGCTCGATAGAAACAATCTTTACCAGCACTCTCCCTTCTCATAGAAAATAGCGAAAGAATTTATACGACAATTTCGACAATATCCTAAATTACAATTCCTTATTTTGCACACAAAAAGAAAAAAAATTAAGTACCCTTATATATTAATTACAAAATCCGAGCATAGGAATAAAAAAAAAGTTAATATATTGTCTCACAAAGCCCTCATTCCAAACACGTCGCTAATAATTTTATAGCATAAAACGCTAGTATTTTCTAATACACGACATACTTTTTTTTTTGTTTCTTCGAAATACCGATTTTTTTTCGTAATCTTAGAAAAGTACATTAAGATTTTCCTTTGGCTGTCATTGGCCCACTTTCCTCTGGAGCAGGTAGAGAGTAATTCCTAATTCCCGTCGTGTCTCGAAATTGAATCGGCGTATTAACTATTCTCCCTGTAGCGCGGTAATGCTCGAGAGAGGGTATTTTCAGTAAGGCGAGAGGAAAGTCTGAGCGCAAGGCGAAGGAAGGAGGGAATAGGTGAGCTCCGTAGCAAGGGTTATGAATTATTACTTCAAGGAATTACAGTGGCTTTTCTGCTCGTGGTTATCAACGACGTAGGTTTACGCTCTCCGCCGTTTTCCTACCAACCGAGGTCTCCGACGACTCCCGAGGAGTAACCCCCCGCCGACGAATATTGCATACATAAATGCATGCGTCTCTCATGGTTTATACCCTACTAGCTGCGGCGTCACGCTGTTTTCCCGGATCCGAGAAACAATGTATCACGAATTTGTTTATCGCGGCTACGTGAGCTCCCGAGCTTCCGCGAAAATACGAGGGCAGCTGTTGGAAATTTTATGGCAATGGGAAGGAGTTAAAAAATAGATGTGAAATTAAACTATACGATATCGAGCGAAGTTTTGGAAACGTGACGATTTTTGGACGAAAAATTATCAAACGTCCAGGCCTCGTTTCAGCTAACTTGTGGATTTTTGAGACACTTTTATAGGAATGGAAAATTTTATGGCAATGGGAAAGAGGTAACAAATAGATGTAAAATTGAACTATATAATATCGAGGGAAGTTTCGAAAACGTGACGATTTTTGGACGAAAAATAATCGAAACTCGAGGCCTCGTTTCAGGTAACTTGTAGTTTTTTGCGTCACATCATTTTGCGAGGCTACAATAGAAACTGTTGGAAATTTTGTCGCAATGGGAAATAGGTAAAAAAAATCGATGTAAAATTGAACTATATAATATCGAGTGAAGTTTCGAAAACGTGACGATTTTTGGACGAAAAATTATAGAAAATCAAGGCCTCGTTTCAGTTAACTTGGGGATTTTTGCGAAGCTACAAGAGGAGCTATTGGGAACTTTATGCAAAATGGAAAAGCGGTAAAAAAAAAAATTGAATTACACAATATCGAGCAGTTTCAAAGATCTGGCTATTTCTGGTCAACAAATTTTCAGAAACCTCATTTCGCGACGCCTCTCTCGCCGACAACGGTGTGCCGATTTTTGCCATTCCGACGACCCGCTCACTGGACGCGATGGAAGTACGTCGTTCTCGATTTTTCATAATCGAAATATCGAGAGTCGAATACGTGCTGGGCACATTTTTTTTGCATAGCCTCAGTAGAGTCGACCGCTCGTCGAGTTCCGCCTGTCTCGTGGCAACGCATCTCGCGATCCCCTTCATGCACATCCGCCGCTCCGAGGTTGAGGCTTCGCACGAATATCTCGATATCGCTACGTCGATTGTGAATCGAGGTCCATTTTTCAGCCAACCCTCGATCGTCTGACGACAGGCAGATTCCATCCGTGGCAGATTTTTCGATCGTTCGAGAATTACGTTTTGCAGCGAAAGCTCCGTTGGTGCACAGTTTCACGTATGTACGCTAAACGGAGCGAGGCATTGAAGGGCATGTGAAATCCCGCGGTCGGTAATAAATCGCCTTTCCTATTTTCTCATAAATATTCAGTTTCGGAGCAAACGGGGGAAACGATTTGTTGCCGACCGAACGCGGCTCGGGTAGGCGCAAAGTTGTTGCACATCACCTTAACAAAACTCCCTATCTATGTGTGAATTTCGGTAAAACTATCCAATAACTGCACCGACGCATTCGCAAAGTTTTTACTGTAAAATTATACAAACATTCCGACATAATCGTGAAGCATAATGAATTATTTTACAAAAAAGGAAAAAAATGATTATTTTGATAATTAATGTTTTTTGTTTTTTTTTAAGCTACACGAACATATTCAAAAGAAGGAGCGAGCACTGGGATAAATCTATGATGATATCTCTAAACGTATTTATACCAGTGCTCGGTCTTTCCGGTTTTAACTACCGGAATATATTCCGGTAGTTAAAATTTGATTATTTTTTTGTGTGACTTATGCTCTGCAATTGGTGATTCATTAATCAAATTCTCGTAGAAAATTCCGAAAGTAATACGAAAATTCCGACATAATTGTACAGCATAATTCGCGCCAAAAAAAAGAATTGATAATGAAATTTTAACTACCCGTATATATTAATTACAAAGTCCGAGCACAGGAATAAATACCTCTACAGATATCATCGCCTATTATGGGTATTAATACTCGCTCTTCTACCCTCACACATGCCAATAGTTGATCCCATCCGAATATAAAAAGAAATATCAATACGCTGTTCGGTAATATAATTTGATTTCTTTTTATATTTGTTCCATTTTTTCACCATATACCCTATTGAGTTTTTACAGAAACCCATCCTGATTCCCCCCTAGCACTTCCTACCCGCATTCAGCTAAGCTACCTAACTATTCGGTAATATCATTTTTTTTCGGTGCGCCGAACCGAGTCGATTCTCGATAGAAATAATCTCTGCGAGCACCCTTTTGAAGATTTTGCTTTTTCGGGTCAAACGTCGTGTTTTCAATTCGCCCGGTAGCCATATATCGGGGAATCGTGCGCCGAGCTCCAAAGTACCTAATCTCGTCGAATGGTCGGTCCCTTCCTTATCGCGGGCGCCTTATCGGGTCACGCGTGTTTCGGCTTCTGTGCCTCGAGGACACACAGAGACGGTGAGATCGTATTTCTCGGCAATGGATGCGTCGTGGCCCATCGTCGGCGGGCCGGGCTAAGCGTGGGTGTTCCGTGTGGAAACCCTGTGCAGAGATCCTGGCAGGCTGTACGTATCAACGCGCACATACACGGAATCGGAGACGAGAGGAGCCTCGAGAGTTCCGCATTGGGTGGAGATCATTAACCCGTCCGTTAACGTCAGAGACGTTATTGGCCGATTTAGCAGCGATCCGAACGCCCTACATCGTCTAAACGACGTAATATTCCGCCGCATCACATTTCGGACCGTAATCTATCGCTGAATCGAAGGTTCGTAAGCTCGGCAATTAATCAACCCCAAGTCACTTTCATAACCGATAATTTTCGTAATTTTTCATAAAATGCAGTTACATGTAATTGTAAGAGATTATGCTAATAATTATACTACTTGTATAATAATGGTGATAATATTATTTTATTGATATTATTGATATCATTCATATCACTATATTTACATGTTTATTTATTATATACGGATCAAAGCCCTTTTCACAAAGTGTAGGCATATACGAGAGCACGACAGTGTGGGCATTTGCTGAAGAAGACTATGTGAGTCGCTCACAATCATATGCAAGCCTGTAATCGCGGACGCAAAGGTAGAGATACCTTAAACATGTTACACTGAGAAAAAATTACATAGTAAAAGCAACAATAATGACTTTTTACCATAAAAAATGATTCCGAAGGGGAACGTCTACATTTTATAGTTACGACAATGATAAACAATCAATGATCTAATCTAAAAATTATTGGGAAATTGAGTTTTGCCCTCGCTGTCCCGTTTTGCCCCACTGTCCCGTTTTGCCCCGCTCTCCCCTACGAGATATACCAAACACCTCGTTTGTATCATATATAAGTAACAATATAATACAATTACATTGTTACATTAATATGATGAATATTAGGATAAAAGTGGTGAATATGGCCCACCTGCATAATCAATGATACATGGACTGGGCCATATTCACCACCTTACCCTGTATAATCATATTCCCATGTAATTATGCAGTGATGTTGTAGTGATAATGTATCGATAACTATCGATACATTAATGTAGGAACTTTGAAATTTTCGCATTAACCTCTGAATCTTCCTCTCGAACGAAACATTATGTTAATAAAGAATGTTTTAATCGCACACAGTGTGAATTCAATTGAGCTCGCCCCGTCGCCCCTTTCTCGGCAAGCGTCCGCGCGCTCGGGGCGTCGCTCAATTTTAGCGTCGTTCTCGAATGCAATTAGCAAGTTTGTTAGAATTCGCCGGAACGTGTGCCGCGCAGCCCGGAGGCTATGGCGATGCGAAAGAGCGCGCTCCAACATAGCCGGAGCTGCGGGGTCGAGAGAACGTCGAGACAAATCGCTGGGACGAAACGCTTGACGAGAACTCCGACAAACCCCGAGAACGAAAGCTCATGTCGCACGCTTGTCTGAACGAAGCTTGACTGTTTCCACTCGCATGTGCACCCCATCCATCCACGAAGGTCTCTCCCGACACTTTCTCTTCAAAAGTTTCCAGCACGAATTGCAACGCTCCGGAGTCAACGCCGAGGTGTTTTCTCCGCGAGCGCAGGAAACGCCGCGCGTTTCCTCCGCAATCCAATTCGTCAAAAATCCGACCCTTGTAATAGTTTCACTTTCCGTTCCATGAGAGATCTGTTTGCCTACACCGAGAGAAAAAAAATTGGTTCGTTTGACCAAATGTCGCAGTGACACTCAAAGCTGTTATTTGTTTGGCACAAATCGAGCGATGTTTTGGTAAACGATTATTTGCTTCAATTTATTTAAAATTTGTCGATTGAAGCAAACATATTTGTTGTACCACCAAAATACATCTTTGAACATATTTCAACGCGCATTTGCTTAATCCAACCATTTATTTTTCTCAGTGTACGAGTTCTTCAGCTGTTATTTGTTCGGCACAAATAAAGCATTGTTTTGGTAAACGATTATTTGCTTCACTTTATTTAAAATTTGTCGATTGAAGCAAACATATTTGTTGTACCACCAAAATACATTTTTGAACGTATTTCAACGCGCATTTGCTTAATCCAACCATTTCTTGTTCTCAGTGTACGAGTTCTTCGTTTCGCTCATTCTCGTATAATCGAACGTTCGACGAATATTTTTTTAAACTCGTCAGGAAGACGAGGAAGAAAGGCAGGAAGAAAAATACTGATTTTTCGTAAAATAAAAAAATGTAAAATTCGGATAACGGCTCGATCGATCGTCGCCAAATCAAAAAGGGCTCATTGTCCGATGATAGTCCTTTGTGTACCATTTTTTAGACCGATAACTAAAAAAGTATGAGAACGGGCGCACAGTATTTTCTAGCAAAGTTTAATATCGCTTAAAATTTTAATGACTGAAAGCATTTTGCTGAAAGTTAAACCAAACATTGAGGTTCGATCCCTCTTCCTACCTTAGAAATTTGCCCGTGATAGGTCATGCCGTTATCAAGTTATAAGAGTTAACTTTTTTCGGGTCTGAGAGACGCTTTTCCGATATTTTGGAATATTCTGGGCACGTTTTCATAAAAATCTCGAACAATTTTTCATGAAAACAAAGCTCTGTAAGGAAGCAAATAATTTTTTTTTGCTTTCATCCGTTTTATACGAAATCGAGTGATTTCAATGGACTTTGGGGAACACAGAGAAGGTAGGAAATCAATTCCTAACTTCGGCACGGAGGCTGGCGCGAAGGGGCGGAGAACGAACGCCCCGACTCGCCGGATTTATTGAAGCTAGTTTTACACGGATACAGGCTTCATACCAGCATCGAATACACACACATAGACAAATTTATATATATATATTCAGAAGAAATCGAGAACGCGACTTTCGTGGATAGAGACCGGCAGCGGGCTATGCGGTGTTCGATCGAGGAGTGAATAATAATATCACTGCTCGGGCCAGCTGGTGCCGCTTGTCCGAAACTACTTTCGATCCTGGAATAGTCTATCGAGCGATTTTTAAATATCCGAGGCCGAAAAATTTCCGGAAAAATCTGGAAGACACTTTCGGCAAAAACGGGGCAAAACGGCCCTCCGCTTTGACCCGCCTGCCGAAAACAATAGGTCATAATGGTCCGTTTTGCCTCGTTCCGTCCGCGCAGTTCGCGCAGGCTAAATTTTGTTTCAAATAAATAAATTTTGTTTCAAATAAACAAATTCTGTTCCAAACAAATAAATTTTGTTTCACATAAATAAATTTTGTTTCAAATAAATAAATTTTGTTTCAAATAAATAAATTTTGTTTCAAATAAATAAATTTTGTTTCAAATAAATAAATTTTGTTTCAAAATTTTATTTCAAATAAATAAAAATTAGCTAGAGATTTTACATTTCGACGAGCCAACGTGATAATCCCACCAGTTCGAGTTACATCCGGCTTTCGTCCGGTCGAACTTGTGTATCGCGTTAAACCGGCGAAGCGACGAATGTTCTCCGTACAAGTTTGCACCGTCCGGTCGACCGTCCTCACGCTTCGGGGAACGTTAATACGATTTAATACGATGGCGAACATAGAGCTTCCAGAATACCTCGGCTGTATCTCTATCTACATTCTCTGTATAGAATTGTAACTTTGTATCCGAAAATCGGACTTTCGGCGGAACACAAGCGATTCCCCGTTTCCGGTACCCCCCCCCCCCCCCCCTCCACTCCCCAGCGAAATCCGGACTGCCCGATTCCATTTCCACTTTCGCAACCAAAACTACGTAGCTTGCAGAGTGTTCGAAAAATATTGTTTTCGGCGTATCGATGACACCGAAAAATAAAAACAAAAAAAAATGAAATGTTCCTGGCTTTGAGAGAAATTGTCAGAAAGAGGCATCGATTCTCCATCGGGGATTATTCGAAACGCGAATGGTCGGGCGGGGCGAGGGGGTTTGCAAAACAAAAGAGAGAGGGAAAAAAACGATATCAAATCGAGAGCGTTGCGAGCGCAGTAGCGATTGAATACAAAGCGCAGATGACAGATTGTTTCAACGAAAAAAATCGTCGACGTTCTATCTTCGGCGTTTTGCGTGTATGAGTACGATAGCCTTTGTGTCACGGAAAATTCTCGCAAACCGCGGCGAAAGAGATGTGATAAAGGGGGGAAATGCGAGTGCGGGTTTCGATCGAAAAATATCCTGATTGTTCGTCAAGAATGACGAGGAATGATTCGAACGAGCATAGCGGAGACGAAGCTTCAACGGTAAAATTTCTGCTGGATTCGCTTTTGGCGGCTCGTGGTAAAAAATGTATTTTTGTCGGTCTCGATGAGGATCTTTTTCTTCCATTCCGTGATGGAAAGGCCGTGATGGAAAATCAAAATACCACTGTAAAAACTACTGGAGTGCTATCGAAGAGACCGGGGGTAAATGGGAAGCTGTAAACTGCAGATACGGGGTAAAATGGACTACCACAAAATTTTTGAAAACTCGCCTGAAACTGAAGTGGAGAGGCTATGAAAATCGAGACTCGGCATAATTCCGATGACTGGCGAAAATAGGGTACCTGCTGAATAGGAGGGATTTAGAAGCAATGTGGAAAACCAATAAAAAATTGCCCTAAAAACGCAATTTTTCTCGGATGCTCGGGACAATTATTTACGAATTTAATTTGGTGGCAGGAAACGCCCTAAAATTATTTTCCCATCATTTACATTATTTTGTGTTAAAAATACAGTTCGTCGAAAGTGAAAAAAAATTGAAAAATCGAGAAGGGGAAAAAAGGGAAAAACTGGAAATGTGGTTCTTCGTGGACAAAAAAATGTTTGTTGACCGTACAAAAGTCAACGACCTCAAAATTCATGGTTCTGAACCAGTAAACTATTGCATCTACCAACTTTCCTGGGAAAATGGACTACCACAAGATTTTTTCAATAAAATCGCATGCCGGGCAAAATGAAGTTTTTCCTGAATAGAGGTGATTTAAAAACAATGCCAGTTCTTGTGGTGGTGGTGAGGTTAAGAGGTAACTCCAATTTCCCCGACAATTATTTACAACAAACAATCATTAATATTAAGTAAATACATTTAGTAAAAAATTATAAAAATTTATGATCATAAATGTAAACAATTATTTACAAATTCTTTTAGAAAATTAATAAATAAATAAAATAAAAAATCAAGAAGAAAAACCATAACTGTGGTTCTTCATGGAGAAGAAATGTTTGTCGAACGTACAAACCTTTCTTCGCCGGTGCGCGAATTCTCGAAGTTGGTTGTACGCTTCGAGCTCAATGGTTTCAGCTTCCGAGCCACTAAACTATTGGATCTCTCGAATTTCGTGGCGATAGCGATGTTTTTGCCGCAAAATCTTCCCTCGCGTTGTAGAATACCGTGGTACGCGTGTTTTTCTTTCCGTGTTCTGCGGTTCGTCTCCAAAGTTTTGGTTGGGTGGTGTTTTGCGGTAACGAAACTCGCAATCCTGTACCCGCTGTTTAGTTACGAAGTGTCTACCATGCGGTAGTGTATATCGTACACGCGCCGGTCTTCCTTGCACGCTACCCGTGTACGTACGCAAACATAGGTATATACATACATACATATAATCTATAATATACAGATATACATTCGTACGACGGATATAAATAAGACAAAGCCGCTTACCCAAAGTTCCGGGGTCGCGACATTGGCGTGATTGCACTTCTTGCACCGAAAACCTCGACTCCTCCCTCCGATCGTCCCGGAGTTGCCTCGACGTTAATTGTTATTCCGATTAAGCATTAATCAAACCTGGAACAGTCGTTGAAGTTCGCCATCTCGCTATTCGGCGGCAAACCTCCTTCGTGTACAATGCGCGCACCACCCCATTTGGCCCGATGGACTTAAAACACTGTGCACAGTAAAACAAGCACCAACGTCTCTTGTTCACAATGTCGACCATTACTTTCTAGTTAATTTTGCAAAAAATGGAGCGCGTTAAAAGCAATATAGCGTGCATTGGGCAAAAAAATGTCGTACAAAAAATGTGCATTTCATATGAAAAAGATGAATTTTACATGAAAAATGTACATTTTATCAAAAAAAATATGCATTTTACCAAGAAATATGTATTTTGAAAAAAAATGTGTATTTTGCCAAAAAATTTGCATTTTACAGAAGTGATCGTTATTTTTACAAATACTTATACTCTGTAAAAAAATGTTGTTTGAAAATTAATGAACAGTATTGGAAGCTTTTTTACATAAACCGTTTCTGAAATTTCAAACACATGTGTGTTGCAATTTTACAATA
>JAPYZD010008437.1:0-12893 GCA_030522725.1 Ichneumoninae sp. B BG-2022a
TAATTGTTGGGCGGAGAGATAAGTGGAAAATGTTTTTTTTTTAATTTTTTAATATCATTTCGTTTGTGCATTTAGGGTCGTTGAAATGACGTTTGGGAGATTTGCATTCAGGGGTAATAATCATTGTTAGTGGGGATGACGAAAAAGTTGGTAATTGTTGGGCGGAGTGATAAGTGGAAAATGTTTTTTTTTTTTCAATTTTGAAAAATAATTTCGTTTGTACATTTAGGGTCGTTGAAATGACGTTTAGGAGATTTGCATTCAGGGGTAATAATCATTGATAGTGGGGTGCGGTGCTATGACCAATTTGCAAACGAGTGATGAACAATGGGAATGGATTTGCGTAACACACAATTGCAACTGCGATGGCGCAGTGATGGGTATTATAGCGTCAATTACAAAACAATCAACGCACAGTGAGGATCTCGCTGAGCATACAGAGAACCGCGTCGATTTAACTACGTTTGCACGGAATGGTGTAGGGTAGTTCCGGTAGACCCTAAAGGATACAGTAGCCTTTTATTTTTTTAACGGAATACGGAAAGTACAGACGTAAAAAAATTCGGTGGTGCACGAAAAAAATAATACTATAATTTACCTAATAAAAACTAATATTTTGTGGTATTTACACACTGAAAGATGGATCTCGAAAACAGACTACATGGTATAACAGCGTCACCACTAGCGATATGTGAAATTTTTACCCAACTCATATGGCAATTATTTCCAGAAGGCGGAGCGACAAAATTTTGCGTGTTTATTTAAGAACTTCGTGGATAAAACTAAGAGTTTCGCGGATAAATCCAAGAGTTTGTGGATAACAACAGAATTTCGTGGATCAATTTTTTTATATGTAATGTATACATAAAAAAAATTGATATGCCGATATAACTTACAAACCTAAAACGACCTTTCCGTCATCGCGACGCCACTGATTTGTATATTTTCTATTAAGAAGAACTTATATTATAGCAATCCATCGAAGCAGGAACCCATCCACTCCGAAAGATTTAATTTTTTTTATATCACAGTTCATGGTTTACGAATGAAATAATAAAAAATGAGATGAATGAAACATTGGCTCGATAGGACGGCAATTCCGGGAGTTCGGTGCGATTGAAAGGTAAGCCACGATGCGTATAAGAGGAGCAAAGAAGAAGAAGAAGGCGTCACGTGGCGTCGAATCGAATATTCAATAGTTGCACGTACCGAAAGATATTAAACATTACTCCCGCACCCAGAAAAATTATTTATTTGATAACCACTGTTTATTTGGTTTAAGTAAAATATTTATTTGATTTTAATAAATATTTTACTTAAAACAAATAAACGGTGGCCGTCAAATAAATTTTACGTTTATCGGTCGCGAAACAAAGTTTTGATCTTAACGAACTGTCCTGTGTTCCTCAAGTACGATGCAAACCATCGCAGGAGAAACCCATCCGCACCGAAAGATTCCATTTTTTTAAATAACAGTTCATTACGAATGAAATAATAAAAAAATAAATAATAAAAAAAATAAGATGAATGACACATTGGCTCGATGCGACGGCAATTCCGGGAGTTCGGTGTGATAAACGTGAGCGGTTGTGCGGAGCATGTGTCGTTCAAAAGTATTGAAAGGTAAGCCTCGATGCGAATAAGAGGAGCAAAGAAGAAGCAGGAGTTACGAGGCGTCGAATCGAATATTCAATAGTTGCACGTTCCGAAAGAGCGGAAGTTACTGTGGCTGTTGGGACATACGTACCCGGGTAAAACTCGAGGTGAGTAGTCTTATCGTGCGTCCGTGTGTGTACGAGAACACGCGAGTTTCCCCGAGGCACATAACCGGAAGCGCGCGGGCATTGCCGCTGTGTGGGGGGGGGGGGTGAAAGCTTTCGAAACATTTGGAAGCGTTGCGCGAGAAACGTCAGGGGGGATTCGTCGATGCACCGAAAAACCCTCTCACTAGCGCGCTCTCGCCTATCGAGAGATTTTTCCGTGAAATAACTGAAAGCTCCGTGACGCTATTTCGTTGAGGCGGCGCTCTGACGGCCTGGGAATAGAAATGTTTCACCGGAATTCGAAAAGTGGAACAGAGAAAGAGATCTGAGTCTGCTCTCGCGATATGTTGCTTTTATTTCGAAGATCGTGGAAGTGAGAGACGAGAAATTCAATGACGTTGGCGCCGATACTAGCGAGTCGCTCCTTACGTGCCGCGAATGCGAATGATATTCGTAAATTCGAAGAAATAAATATAAAAATCTATACTTTGCTGGACGAATAAAGCGATTTGCCGGTGAAAAGTTCAAAGACTCGGATCACCGATAAAGTCCGGAAAAGATCCCGACGTTACAGTATTACGACGATGAAATCATTGCTAAAATCGCTATGACGGATTTTCTCTCACTGGCAACAAAAATTGTAAATTTAATGCTCCGGACTGGAAGTTCCAAAACTGGTACATGAAATTTAATTTAATTTAATTTACATTTAATGTAATGTACAATCGTGATGAAAAATCAATGGACTTTTACAGTGAAATTAAAGTAAATAATAGAATTCAAAATGCTTTTATAGTAATGTTAAAGTAACTTATTAAAAGTAAAGAATTTCCAAAGTGTTTAACGTACCGTACCTTAATTTCCCATCATAATTGTCCATGAAATTGAATATCCCAGTTTGTGCATAAAAACTTCCAGTACCAGTACATTACATTCCATACGAATTTCTTTACAGTGCGCATCAAGTACGCTCTTTCGATTTCAGCGATGCGATCCAACATTTACTTTAATTTCAATGTAACAGTTTATTGATGTTTCGCCACGATTGTACATTAAATTTAATTAAATTTAATGTTGTGTAAAATGAATGTACGGTAAATAAAAAATAATAAAAAGTGGTATTTTTAATAAAAGTACTTCAATAATACTAAATGTATTTAAAAATTACTTTAAAACTACTGTCATTTTACATAATATTTGTGCATTAAATTTAATATACTGGTTTATGCATAAAAGCTTCCAATATCGGTACATTAAATTTCCAATTTTTTTAAACAGCGTACGCCCTTTCGATTCCAGCGATGCGATCCAACATATCGCAGATCTGCACCTCAGGAAAAATTCCGGAAAACTTTCCGACACGAAACTGTCTCTCGGTCTCGATAAGCGAAGAGCTAGGGTGGTCTGCAAGACAAAACAGATATTGGATCCTCCATGCCTGGAACTCACTTTTATCCCATATCCCGAAACGCTCTCTGCGACATTGCACACGAGATCTTCCTCTAATATCCCGAAGTCCAAATATCGTCTTCACGGACCGACGCTCCGCGATACCGGGGGCATTTTTTTCACCTTTATTTTTCGCTGCTTCGACTCTTTCGCGACAGCCGTGGGGCTCGGGCAAGTGGAACGTGCCCACTTCGGTCAGACATCGAGTTTACGATCGGTCGTACGCTCGTTCACTCGGTCTCTCCCTCGTCCCCGGCCTCGGTGTCTTTAATAACGATATTAGATCGAGGTACACCGACGTTGGTTATCGTCGGTGTGCGAAGTGTGCCTCGCTTGCCGAGAGGAGGACCGGCGAATCCGCCCGACCGAGAAGTACACGTACAGCGACGATGCTGGTGGGGCAAAAGGCAGCGAGTACCGGGCTAGGCAACGTACTCGAGGATTTAATAAGCCACTCGGCCTCTCCTTCCCCCTCCCCCGTTCGTCCCGGTAGAACGAGGTTGAAAAATATAAGCCAGCAAAAGCAACAGCAGCATCCCAGGGCTCCCCGGTGCTTTCTACCGACCGTCCGCTGGATTTTCGCGAAGCCGCTTTCGCCGGCTGCGCACAACGCTCGCCACTCGGGAGACTTATCCGCGACCTGCGGGCGGCCCAAGGGCAAAGATGGGTTTATATTTAAGATGGATTTATTCATGCGACTCGTCGTCCGTTTTGATATTATACACCCGGATGGGAGGCACAATGAGCGGCCGGGGGCGATTTATCCCGTCCTTTTAAGGCTTGCCACTGGCGCTCGCTTCGCATAAGTTTCGGAGAAATGGGAGGGAATTGCAAACACTGGATGGTATGAAAATCCTGTAAAATATCAAGCGTACTAAAGGTGCCGAAAAGATTAATTTTGCATAATTATCATTTTTAAATATTATTAACAACGTTGAACAATTTTATTTTTCATCAATTCGTTGATTGATGGAAAATAAAATTGTTCAACAAATCCCTCCGAAACCTGACTTTTTTTGTGGAAATGATTCGTTGACTTTTCTGAATATATAGGAATTTTTTTAGATTTTTAAATCCACTTTGAATTGTTCTTTTTTTATGTAGCAAGAATGTGTAGAAAGTTACAAAATTCAGAGTGAATTTATAAATCCGAAAAAATGCATACGTATTAGGAAAAAGAAACATCATTTCCATTAAAAAAAAGTTAGGTTTCCGGACGATTTGTTGAACAATTTTATTTTTAATCAATTTGTTAATAACATTTTGGAATTGTTATTATGCACAATTAATATTTTCAGCACCTTTAATATGCTTGATTTTTTCCAGAATTTTATACCATCGAGAAGTGTTTGCAATTCTTTTACTTCTCTGAAACTTATGCGAAGTGAACACTATTCGCAAGAACCGCCTTAATACCCGACTGAAGAGGACGGGCAAAAAAAGAACGTCCGCCACACATATCGGTATTCGAATCTTATGTCACGGCCCTCGAGTTCTGATGGGTGGGACGTAGGTTATTCAAATAACCTGGTCAAGAATCATGTCGGAATGGAATTGAAAGGAAAAAAATATGTTCTTTTTTTCTCCACTATATTTTGATAAGCTACCGCTGGTCTCGTCCGATATGAGCTGACGTCGAGCTAAATCACTCTCACGTGTCGTCCAGGCTGCTCCACCAGCAGCGGCAGCGTGCTGGCTCTCGGCCCTAATGCCGGAGTCCCTCGAACCTTAGTTTCACATACATCGGCACATGTATCACTATACATCAACTAAATAATGCTCCGCTACACTGACCTTATAACGTGATGTATAGCACGTTCTTTCGAGACCATTAAGATCGCATTAACCCTCGTGCCTTAGCCGCTCGCTATCCACCGACCCGTCCAGATCTTTTCAACCAGTTTTCTCATATATATATAAATATATACATATACACATATGCATATATATATGCGTATAGTATACTTTGAGGTCATAAAATATATGTTACATATATCAGTTGAAATTGATGTCAGAACCTATTATACACCAAATGCAACTATTTTTAGTAGAAACTATACTTTAGTTTTCATTTTATTCCATAATTGCTAAACGGAATAAAATGAAAACTAAAGTATAGGTTTTACTGAAAATAGTTTCGTTTGGTGTATAATAGGTTCTGACATCAATTTCAACTGATATATGTAACATATATTTTATGACCTCAAAGTATACTCTACGAATATATATATATATATGTATATATAATTTTTTCTTGATATTTCACGATCTTCCCTCTCACAGGCGGGTCTCGGCCAGCAAACCGATCGATCCCAGAATCGTTCACAAATATATATATATATAACTCTCGTGATAAGTAGAATGCGATGATTAGCCCGATAATGCCGAGAACACGCGGTTTCCGATAGCGCAAAAAACATGAATCGTCTCTACGATGCGTTAGTTTCTCTGCCGAGCACTCTTTATCGGTGCCATTGAATTTATTACACACTCGTGCTCTTCGTGATGTAAAAAAAAATATATATGGACATTCTTCTCGGTAAAAATCATGCGCCTCGCCGCGCACGAGAGATTATTGCAACAAACCGTCACGTATACGCAACCAAGTATCACGCAGTTTCCGATCCGACTCCGCGCTCATCATCGTCCATCCTTCGCGCGGTTCACTTTTTATTCATAATTTTCTCACGTCCACGCTTGGCCATCATTTTTTTTATTTTATTTTTTCTGTCACTGGAATTTTTACCCTTTGCGGTTTTGCGTTGTCGGGATGCACCGAGAGCGTTTCATGCCGGAAAGCCGTTTTACATTCGAAGAAGCACGAATTAACCATTAACATCCCGGCAACGCCGCCCGTTTTTGTAGCAGTCAATTTTTATATATTTTTATTTATAATAATAATTATTATATATAATTACTTATATATAATAATAATATATGTTATAATATATATAATGAAATATATATTTATAATTTTTATTATTTTTTATTCAAATACAATTTAGCCTCGACAATGAATTCCACGAATCGGCGATACTTCTTTGGAATCGCTCGACGGCGCTCGCAGCCATTTAACTACACCCTTTATAATTTTTTCACGGCCGGTTAAGCCCTGCTGAGCTTCGCTCGTAACGAGCTGCGACTTCGACAGTTTTTTTTTTTTTTTCTCTTCTCCATGCAAACGAAACAAAATATTATTCTCGCTCGTGCCGCTCGCAGCTTTGATGTAAAGTTTATTATTTTTTTGTTTAATTATTATTTTTCATTCGCTCACTCCGACGCAGTCAGCAAAGTCCCGTCGGAGCGGCATTATCGCTCGTGCTTTTATTCATCAGCGTCTACATCGCTGAAGCGAGTAATTTGCCACTCGAGCATCGCGTTATGCATTTCGTTTCCTACTTTGCTGTTTGTCCTTTCGATGGCCTCTTCTTTCCCCCGCCATCGTTTCTGTCGGTTACCTTTTGTCTCGTGCTTCGCGTGTTACACTCCAAACTCGCGTACATGCGACGAACAACGCGTTGTACATTCAGCAACGAGAGCCGCGCTCCCTTGACGTGGCAAATTTAATTCCCTACTGGCTGCAACGTTACAAGCTGTGTGTGGGTTTAAAAAAAATCAAAGACTCGTTATTTTCTGGATTGCCATTCCGTTCTCTCGTGTTCCTCTCCCCGGCCCGCACTCTTGTGCTGCATATACATGTCTGTTATATATAGTACATATTCACGTAAGTGAGTTCCGCATAAGTGAGCAAAATACGCACAAGTTACGAGATCGTTGTGCTTTCTTTCGGTCCTTACATTTGCTCGGTCAATAAAGGCAGCAATCGTTCACGTTTCGGAATTCAAACCAATCAAGCTGCACCCAGAAAAAAAATTTATTTGACGGCCAACGTTTATTTGGTTTAAGTAAGATATTTATTTGATTTAAATAAATATTTATTTAAATTAAGTAAATAGTTACTTAAATGAAATAAATATTTATTTAAATCAAATAAATATTTTACTTAAACTACAACAAGCCCATTCAGAATTTTGAAGACAAAAAAAAACAAGATATTAAACATTACTGCCGCACCCAGAAAAATTACTTATTTGACGACCACCGTTTATTTCGTTTAAGTAAAATATTTATTTGATTTACATAAATATTTATTTAATTTAAGTAACTGTTTACTTAATTTAAATAAATATTTATTGAAATTATATAAATATTTTACTTAAACCAAATAATCGGTGGCCGGCAAATAATTTTTTTTTCTGAGTGCGATAGCAAAATAATTTTTTTATCGGTCCATCGAAGCCGCAAGCCATCCACGCCGGAAGTTTTTTATTTTTTTTACTAGGTTTGTTGGACGATGGTTTACTGAAAGTTAACTGAATGGTTTGTTATATGATTATTCGCTCCAGCCGATTCAAAATATTTCTATTCAAACAACATTTTTTGATGTACCATCCAAATAGAGCTTTTGAATTCGTGTCACCGCCTCTTGGTTAATCCAATCATTTATTTTTCTCAGTGTGGCCCAGTGTTAATACACTGTCGGCCAGTGTTCGGCCAACGTCGGCCAGCGTCGGTTCTGTCGGTCATTAAAGCCATCTTGACAGCTGTCAATATTCCACGCGCGACTTTTAACAGCATCTAGAAAGGTACCTTTTCTTTCCACTGGAGGGGTGAGAAGCCAGATTATCAGGCAAATAGCGGGAGAGTTCAGTTATCCGAATGTGCTTCATCGGATTACCGCCCGATGGATTCACTTATGTGAATGTACGCTGTACGTCATTATCGTATCACGGAAGACGAATCGTTTATCCGGCGCCGTTGTTGTACCCCTCACCCCCTCCCTCCCCCTCCTCGGCGCAATAATACACTCGAAGCTGTGCATTACCGTTGCGTCACAATTCCGCAGCGTCGCGTGTAATTGGATGCTTCTGTATATCCGTCGAGAGGTATCGCGTATCGACGATTTCATTCAATGTCTTCGCTTTCTTTACCTCGATTATCGCCAATCGCCCATCCACCAGCTTAAACAGACAATGCTAATTACTTTTCACAAAAAATAAACGTGAGCAAGGAAACTCCGTTTCACGATCGAGCGAAAACTTAACCCCGTATAAGTCAAATTTGCTTTATCGAAAACGAAATTTTATCCGCGCGAAAAAATTTACCGAAATCCAGTCGTTCTAATTCACTAATAATAAAAAAAAATTATAGGCGCCTCACAGCGCTGGCTGCACCCAGAAAAATTAATTATTTGACGACCACCTTTTATTTGATTTAAGTAAAATATTTATTTGATTTAAATAAATATCTATTTAAATTCGATAAATAGTTACTTAAATGAAATAAATATTTATTTAAATCTAATCAAAATTTATTTAAATCAAATCAATATTTATATAAATCAAATACATATTTTACTTAAACCAAATAAAAGGTGGCCGTCAAATGAATTATTTTTCTGTGTGTGATGCGAGTGAAGGCACCAATCCCAAATTGATCGACCATCGAATTACTTGGCGAGTCTCTCGAAATTCCGAGACTCAAAAATAAAAGGGTTTCCCTCGGGGCGGCGGGCGCGCCTCTGGCGACGAATATTCATCATCCCGACCACTGTTGTCCCCGTGTTTCCTTTGCCATTTTCCATATCCTTTGTGATATTCCCAGCGAACAAGCTATAGATCGCTCACCGCGAGCAGCGGGTACACTCGAGCGCAGATTTCCTTGAGCACGGCTCAGCGTCAGCAACTCCGGGCTCTCCGGCGCAGCTACCGGAGAGCCCGTTCTCTTCGGAAGATTTCCCGAAGTCGCTATTGTTTTACAACCGGTGCAGCTGCGCCCGGTGTTCCCTCCTCTGCGTCTCCCGCCGTACGCCCTCTAATCCGGATCTGTGTGCTCCGCGACAGAGAGGCGAGGGTCTATACGGGCAGGGACGACTGGTAGTGGAGACCTTTTGAGAAGTTTGAATAACGATGCCACGTGGCTCTCTTCCTCCTCCCACCGCCTTCCACTTCTCTCAACCATCTTGGGTGGCTCACTCATCCAACTTGATTTCGAAGCTCGAGTCACCCTTATGCCAGTAGAAATGCCGTCTAGAAACTTCACTGTTAACAGACGCGTGGAACCGAGTGAACTTCCTCGACCGAAGAAACCCGGCGAGTACCGAGCTCGAACAACTGACGGTTAACAACTTGTAATCCGCGTTCATCAACGAGCGCCCGGTGTAACTGGTTTACATGTAAATGGCAACGGTTGAAAACTCGGTTAAGCGAGTACTCTGGAGTTCGCTGCGAAGGGAATTTGCACTCCGATGCAACGTTCGTACATTTACTAAACGTTTCGATCAACTTTGCCACGGTCCGTTCGTTCTTTTCTGGACCGGAAAAAGGAATTCGGGGTTGCAAGGTTTCATTGAAATTGCTAGAAATTTCTGAAATAGGACAAGTCATTTGGCACATGTCAGTTCCGTAAAGTACAAACAAACTAATTCGATGAATGTAGGAGCTATGTAAAAGGTAAAAGTTTCTGGAATGGAAGGTCCAATAGGTGACCTATTTGTTCCATTTTTATTAAAGCTGAACGAGTCATTGGTAGGAATTTCGAACCCTCTAATCTCCATCTGATAAGGTCCTGGAAACGAAAGATCCAATAGCTGACCTATTTGTCCCATTTTCATTAAATTTGGACGATTCATTGGCGTTTAGGAACGTTACATCTCCGTTGAAACAGGTATCTTAAATGTTAGCAAGTAGTCACTTCTTGAATCCTCCGGTAGGAATTTCAAACCCTCCAATCTTGATCTAATAAGGTCCTGGAAACGAAAGATCCAATAGGTGACCTATTTGTCCCATTTTTATTAAAGCTGGACCACTCACTGGCTTTTAGGTACGCTACATCTCGGTTGAAACAGGTATCTTAAATGCCAGTAAGTAGTCACTACTTGCATCCGCCGGTAGGAATTTCGAACCCTCCGATCTTGATCTGATAATGTCCGGGATACGAAAGATCCAATAAGTTACCTATTTGTCCCATTTTTATTAAAGCTGGACGATTCATTGGCGTTTAGGAACGCTACATCTCCGTTGAAACAGGTATCTTAAATGCCAGCAAGTAGTCACTTCTTGAATCCTCCGGTAGGAATTTCAAACCCTCCAATCTTGATGTAGTGAGGTCCTGGAAACGAAAGATCCAATAGGTGACCTACTTGTTCCATCTTCATTAAAGCTGGACGATTCATTGGCGGTTAGGAACGCTATATCTCGGTTGAAACCGATATCTTAAATGCCAGCAAGTAGTCAGTACTTGCATCCTCCGGTAGGAATTTCGGACCCTCCAATCAGAACTTAATATGGTTCTGAGAACACCTAGTTAGGACCTTATCAGAATCTGCCGCAGCGCTTTAAAATTTCCATCACAATCCCTACTGAGGTTTGGTCCAGAAGAACGTGACCAAGAAGAGCACCGCGACACCAGCCGAAGCGAGAAGATTAACAAGTCGTCGTCGAAGTAGAAGAAGAAGAAGACACAGCAGAAGCAAGGCTGTAGAACGAAGGAAGGGGCACACGGCGCACGGCAAGGCAACGAGGCACCAAGCTCGAGGTTCTCCATCGAGACTCGGGCGGTGCTGGCAGCCGAGCGGCCTGCCGTTTCATGCACGTATTATCCACGTACACACCTGAGAAAGCAAACCCGAGTGTGTGCCGCGGCAGCGGTAGGCAGCTCAGTCAGTGAAACTCCGCGTATCGCGACACACCTGCTATTTCGTCGGTCAACAAACGCGTTCTCCCGTCCGATCGCCCATCGCCGTCATACGAAAAAAAAACAACAAACGAAAAAAAAATCCAAACACTTCTACAAAGTATCAAGACCACCATATTCTACGTAAGGAATTTAAACCCCTCGATCTAGCGACCGAAACACAAAAATACAAAAAACACGCCATCCGTACCAAAAAGTACCTAAAAAAAATCGCGGATAAATCATCGTCGCACAGTGTAAAAAATTCAAAATTTTCGTCACGAGCGCGCATGCGCAAGGGGGGGGGGGGTGCGGGTCTCTCGTTTGCCACGTATCGAGGCATACCGGAAGTACGTGACCCGAATTTATCATATCGCGACACCCAAGGCGTCCCAGCGCTCGAAAGAAATACATAACCGAGTAACAACGTTTTCCTTTCCGTTTAAGTACCGCGGAGCTCGGGAATGCACGGCGTTGGAGTGTGCCGCGTGTGTATCGCGGGGCGGATCGTTGCATGCGGTCCCGCTCGCCTCCCGCTGTGTACATTCGGTATCCGTGCGCTCCGCCATCCGACTGCCAGGATAAAATACGTACGGAATATAATGTCGCAGTGTACTCAGGTGCGAGGGGGAGACGAGGGGCTCTTGTACGGGCGAACCGGCGGCGAGAGTTATGTGCTCGGAGGCGTTGAGAGATGCCGCAGAGAAGTATCCGCGGTTCCGGATGCGGAGCAAAATCCGTTTCGCAGCTTCCCGTTTTCTGCACCCCCCCCTCGCCCCCCTTGCCTTCCCCCCGGACCCCCCGCTGTGCACGCTACTACGTTATGTCTACTGGCACGGTCTGATGTACTTTTGCCTTGTACACAAGCGGGTATGCTGAATACCGAGACGGAACGTTATACGTCTGCTCGGCTGCCGGTCTGCCGTGATAACGGAATTAAACTTTTCGAAGCGCCGGCTTTATTTGGCAAGGAATACGTGCCGGAGGGCGTGGATTGCTCGCCATCCGACGGCGATTCTGGTCGGTCCTGCTTTCAGACGCATAGTGTGACGTATAGGGAATTGCGGGGCAAAATGGCACAGTGGGGCAAAACGGGACGGCGCACCCAGAAAAATAATTTATTTGACGGCCACCGTTTATTTGGTTTAGGTAAAATATTTATTTGATTTAAATAGATATTTATTTCATTTAAGTAACTATTTACTTAATTAAAATAAATGTTTATTTTAATCAAATAAATATTTTACTTAAAACAAATAAACGGTGGCCGTCAAATAAATTATTTTTCTCGGTGCGGGGTTAAACCTCAATTTTCCAATCATTTTTGGATGCCCCAGACAGTAAAAAAAAGTTTGTACTTTTTACAGCAACTTATTGTTCAGAAAGGTGTACAATTTTTTGTTTGTTCATTTTATAGTTTTACAAACGAAAGTACAAAGAAAAATTGTCAATGACACGGGAAATGAATGGACAGGTTCGTGTATTCAAATTAAATGGCGAATGGGTTTGTCATTTATTTAACAAAATTATTTTTACGAAATTTCGCACTCCGATTTTACAAAATTATTTTTTACTGTGCATTTTGTCCCAACGATAAATCCGGATTTTCAACGCCGTTTTACCCCACTTACCGTCTCCGTCACCGTACAAACGTTATTGGGAAATTGCTTTTTGCCCCACTGTCCCATTCTGCCCCGCTCGCCTCTATATCTATATACACAAATGTCGACTTCCGTCTGAGCTGCAGCGTTGGCACGGTAATTTCGCGAAAAACCAGAGAGAGTAAAAAGGGACTTTTTTCATGGCTGAAATGTCTGAGAAAAGAAAAGACGGACATTGTTAAAATTGCAAGTGTCGTTGGAGTTTTAGCATGTGAAGAGAGAGACTCATGCGAAATTCGCCGGGCACTCTTGACCTACGTCCGCCTGCGGCCGAGACCCGCGAAAT
>JAPYZD010008439.1:0-10332 GCA_030522725.1 Ichneumoninae sp. B BG-2022a
ATCAACTTTAACAATCAACTTTAACAATCAACTTTAACAATCAACTTTAACAATCAACTTTAACAATCAACTTTAACAATCAACTTTAACAATCAACTTCAACAATCAACTTTAACAATCAACTTTAACAATCAACTTTAACAATCAACTTTAACAATCAACTCTTAAATGAACTTGCATCAATATCCGCCCCACGCGAGAATTTACTCTTAACCGGAACCGCTCAGCACCCGTGAAAAAAATGAATTACAATTTTTTAATAATTAGTTAAAAGGACTGTCTCACCGCCTCCAAAATCTACGAGACTCCTCGATCGGTTCTTAAACTCGTAGGTAGTTCAAAAACGAAGAAAGCATCACAACGGGAAAGTGCGAGACGACGCTCTATTTCCATCGCCGGTATCGGGATCGCTCTTCGCCCGCCGTAGCCGTTACAACGCCGGACACCGACCAATCATAAACGTCCTCGGGTACTTAGCGTCTCGATATCGTTAGTCACGCTAACTTACGAGGATCGTTTTTCGCGGGTTTAGCGGGTTAGCTTGTAACTCGTCAAACGGACTCCGAGATATCCGGACCAGCATAAGAAGTAAGAGGAGGGGGGATGATTTAATGATTCGTAAGGCGCGCCTCGAGGCTGAATTTTCACGTTCTCTCCCACACCAGTGACCGAATGCACATTTTCGCGCGTGCTCGCTTTCACCGGAATCGCGATCATCCCTACTGTTATTCCTGCGGGCAAGAATAGCGTGGAGACTCGATTAACCGTCCCTCTTCGGCCTCCGGAGGAGGGGAGGGGGAAGGGGGATTTTCTTTGGTCTCGAAAACTGTTAATCACCAAGGGGAGAGAGAGTTGACTAATTGGCCAAATATTTCGTACGTCTTGATACACGAGTATAATAATTTTCTGCGGGTACGGAGAAGCTCAGCCGAGGGAACGCAGCGCGCATGCGCAGCGGCGCTGAATTATACGAGGCGCAGAAGCAGAAGCAGTGAGGGAAGCAAATAAAAAAAAAACGAAGAAGCCACGGCGACCCGGGGGTCTGTTTTAATTACACTGCTCGTGTAGAGTAAACACAGCGAGACTGCCGTGCAACGGAGGATCGTGTAAACAGGCAATCAACGGGACGAGGCTCGAGATCCGAGGAAGGATCGCTTCTTACAAACACCCGGGAGACGTGTAACGGCACGGGAAGACGTTCGATTCTCGAGAAGGCTCCCCCTCTTTCTTTGGGTTTTTTTTTCGGTTCTGGAGAGCGAACGCTCCGGGCTTTCGAGACTCCTGTCGTAAATCTTCGTCTCTCGAGTACTCGAGGAAAAATTTTAAACAAAACAGCGGTTCTAACTATCTTGCTAGGAAAACATTTCGATGTGTTGACTAAATGGCTCGCTACCGCGATTAAATGCCGGGGGAGCGCGATATTGCAAGATTCGAATGAGATTTTTTTAAAAGTTTTTTTTTTGTTTATTTTCTTCATTTCTGGAGAGTGCACACTCTGAGCTTTTGAGACTCGTGCCGTCAATCTTCGTCCCTCGAGTACTCGACGAATTTTTTTTAACAAAACAACGGCCCGAACTATCTCGCTACGAAAACATTTCGACGCGACCGTCTCGCTGTCGCGATCAAACGCCGAGGGGTTGCGATGTTGCACAATTCAGATTGAATTGTTCGTGAATGCTTTCTGACCGGGATGCTGAACGGGAAGAGGCAAACGACGGGTCGGAGAGGCTCGTAAGTTCAGCAAACAATTCTAGTCCACAAACATCCGCATTTAAAAAAAAAATAGTTTGTTGGGAAGAACAAAATTAAACTCAAGAATCCTTAAAATAAATTCTAAAAACAAATTGCGGACGTGCGAGGACGAGAAACATTTACGGAACCTACAAATCAGATTTTCCCGCTTCGATTTCAGTCCTTCGTCCAATGGTTCAAATATTTTGCAACTCAGACCCGCGCGGCTCAGCTTCAATTTCCGAACAATTAAAATAAAAAAAAGATCATTCGCTTACCGCTCTCCTCGTTTCCCTCGCTGTTCTCCAGGTTGCAGTGAATGACCTGGTACAAGAAATCGATGTACCTCGTCGCGAGCTTGAGGGTCTGTATCTTGCTGAGTTTGTCGCTGGGCAGTGTGGGAATGTTTTTCCTGAGCAGCGTGAATGCCTCGTTGAGGCTCTGTGTCCTTTGTCTCTCGCGAACGTTGGCCATCACTCTCTGATTCTGTATCTCCTCGTAGGTGGCACCGCTCTTTCTGCGTATCTTTGTTTTCGATCCGGAGGAGCTGGCGTTGCTCTCGCCCTCCGAGTCGTTGTTCTCGTTGCAGCTGGACGAGGACTTTCTCTTTCTCTTGCCGGCGCCGGTGGCGCCCCTCGAGCCGGAATTCCCGACGTCCCGATCGAAGTTTCTCGTCGACGAGGCCTCGATAATTCCGCCGAGATCGACGAGTCTCTTTGGGCTCTCGTACTCGTCGCCCAGCGACGACGCTTTGTTGTAGTCGATCTCGTGCTTGTACTCGATGACCTGCTCGCCCGTCGGATGGTAACTGGGCACTCGTGAGTTCGTGATCTCCTCGCCGGAAGACGAGTACATCTGCGAGGGCGACGGCGTGAGATAGAGGCTCTGCTCGTTGTCCCGGCTGTGGCTGTGGTCGGACATGAAGCCGGGCGAATTGTCGTTGAGCCTTCTCTCGTAATCCGGATTGTGAAGCTCCCGATCGTAGAGCATCTTTCCGTGATGCTCGAGCTCGTGCTGCTGCTGCGGCTGCTGGAGGAACCTCTTATCCTCGACGGGGTCGTAGACGAGATACGAGGCAGGTGGCTCGTACATCTGATGGTGATGCGCGCTCGGGTGCAACTGGTGAGGATTGAAAACCGGCAAGCGGTGCTCGCTCGGACTGCTCAGATCCATCAAGTGGGTCGGCGACGAAAAACGCGCGTAGTGGTCGGGCGAGTTCGAGGCCGAACTTCCGGCGCTGTGAGGGATGCCGGAACTGTCGTTCAGCATGTAAATTCCCTGGACCCGCTGGGCCTGCAGGGCCACCGGCTGCTGCGCCTGCATCATCTCTGGAGGCTCGACTTCTGTCTCTTATCGCTGTTTCCTTCGGTGATTTAAAACTAACGATTCACCGATTCACTCGCGTTTGTCTCTGGCGCTATTTCGTTTGAGTTCTTACGCGTACACTTGGATTCACTTGAAACAAACAGAAAGAACTCGTGATTCGCGTTACGGAGTTTCGACTGAAAACTTAAGTGCGAAAGAAATGTTAAATAAAAAAAAACAAGATTTAGTCGAAGGAGACGACGAAGAAGCGACCTTGTGCTACTCGTCTGAGGGGCACGAGTTGTCTGATGGTCGAGGCGAGGCGTCTTGCGGATGTCAGCCCGAAGAAGTCTTCGTTATTCCCCCCCTCCCTGTCTCCTCCCCCCCCCCTCCGCCGTGCCACTCCTTCGGATGGCTTTGGCCCCACCCCAGGAGTTTTCTTTTGAATCCGTTCTGTCAGTCTCCCCCCTTCGCCCAACTCCGGCCCTGCCGACACGGGAGGGACGGAGGAGTCGAAGGCGAGCTGTATTAACGAGGGAACGGAACGGATGAGCGAGTAAGAGGGATAACGAGAAACCGCGGGTTCTCTCTCGGGCTCAGCGCGCCCTCGCGACGAGCCGCTTGAACTTGGCTACGCGTCGCCTCGAGAGCGAATCCTCGCGGGAAGGGGGAAGAGACTAGACGTCCGTTTCTCGCAGCTTTGCAAATTCGCATGGGAACGGGGGAGGGAAGGAGTGAGCGGGAGAGAGAGCCGAGACCCATCTTGAATATTTATATCGTCGCGGAGAGAGGAGACGAGCTCAGCTGGACCGGAGAACGATTCTCGAGCGGATCTTCGAGTTCTTCTCTGCACGGTTGATGTTCGACTGTTTGGGGGATATGTGAGGGGGGGGGGGGGAGTTTGGGTCGGGCGCGGAGAATGAAGGGTCGGTGGAGACAACGAGATGGATGGTTAAATACACTGCGAAGATTGATCTGGTTGGGCTGGTAAATCAATTTGTCGCGAGAACGGATTGGTCACCTGCAAATTTATATGTGGGCCAATTTTATGATGCGATCGTTTATTACGTCTAATAATTTTTGTGGTCCTAAATTTCATGGTTCAAACATTTTTGTGGTCCTAAATTTCATGGTTCAAACATTTTTGTGGTCCCAACGATTTTTGTGGTCCCAACATTTTTGTGGGCCAAACATTTTTGTGGTCCCAACATTTTTGTGGCCCAAACATTTTTGTAGTCCAAAAATCTTTGTGATCCAATCTGTTTATGGTCCAATCATTTTTGTGGTCCAAACATTTTTGGGGTCCAAACATTTTTGTAGTTCGATCATTTTTGTGGTCCGATCATTTTTGTGGTCCGATCATTTTTGTGGTCCGATCATTTTTGTGGTCCGATCATTTTTGTGGTCCAAAAATCTTTGTGGGTCAATCACTTTTGTGATCCAATCTGTTTATGGTCCAATAATTTTTGTGGTCCAAACTATTTTGTGGGCCGTCCAGTTTGTTGTTTCAAATTTATTGTTTATTTTTTTGTTGCCGTAAGGCGACTCAAGTAGCTCTTTTTCCCACATATAGCTCGATGGACTATGTATGGTGGTAAAAATAAGTACGAAGCCTCTGTCCTATTTAATTTCTTGGTACGACGCTGAAAGTTCGAGTGCTTCGAGTACCTCCGGTCTCTCATCATCCTCATCAATTCATCATCTACGTTGTACTATCGATTCTTCTCAATTTTTCTGTTTTTACAGGAAATTCCACACAATTTCTTTCAGCAGCAACTTCATCGGGTACAATTTATTTTAAATCCCATGTTTACTTCTTACTCTACGTTATTACGAAACAGTCGGAGCTCGCATAAACTCTTATAGTTTCGGAAGGGTCTCGAAATTATTTCTCCGCGCTATCGAACGAAGAAGGCAGAAGGAATTCACCACGAGAATTCCGAGGCCCCTGACCGAGGGGGAAGTAACGGCGATGAGTTACCGCCCTACCGATGCCAAAAATAGTAGATTTCGGGCTTAAAGAATTTTTTCTCAAAAACAGAACTACCTTTTTCTTCAACTCGCTGCTTGATATATTAAAAAAATTAATAAAAAATAAAGAATAAAAAAACTTAAACTTTCCGTGAGCGCTATTTAATTTTTGCGCACTCACGCCGAGTCATCGTTTCGGTGGCTCTCGGAATCGTCGGATTCTATTGCGAGGCTGGAGAACGCCGAAAAGGCGCCTTTTTTCTCCGTCGCGACGAGAAAAGCTCGGCGCCTGATCGATGGCGTCCTCGGATTGGGGACTCGTGTTTGTTGTGACGGAAACAGTCCGCTCAATGACAACGATAAATCGCACGAATTTCTTTATTTCCCGTGTTGAAATAAAGTTCCTAAATTTCGTATCCGTATCACCTGCTTGCCCGTTCTCTCAGAGCTGACGCGCTATAGTGAGAACGCGCGCCCAATAATTAAAGGCGGATAAACTTTATACCTATAGGCGTGGCAAATAGAGACCCACTCGTGACTCAGTATGTTCTCTTTGATCATCGCCGTCGGAGAATAATTATCCGCACGAGGTCGGCCGAGGAAAACCCACCGAGAACCTCCGCTACATTATTTATCGTTTCCCTCATTGAACTTCTGATATTGGAGCGTCGCCAGCACTTCGTTCACGCTTTGAAAATATTCTTATTCGAGCGTAGTACAGAACTATTTTTTTTTACATTTACCAAGACGATTAGAACGTTCGGCAAAAAATAATTTTAAAAATCGCACAATTTACGATTTATGGGTATAAATATATCTAATATATCATCATTATAATTATATGTACAGTTACAATAAGGATATTTTTTTACACATTTGTCGCCGATCAAATTTTCTTATTAAAGTGAAAAAAAGCTACGAAAGTATTTGCGGCAGCAAATCGACTTTGGTCGATCGAAAAAATGTTACGTATGTGGTACAGAAAAAATGGAGGTGGTCCGTTTTGCCCCGCTCTCCATTTACGAGTCTCCGGTCGATAACCGGAAGATCTTAAATTTACCTTGCGCTATAAAGAAAATTATAAGTGTGAACATTTTTTGCTAATTTTTTTTCGATTAATCGTTAATCGTAGAATTGTTGTCGATCGGAAATCCACGGGTCGGCGGGTTCTTTGATTCGGGTCTGCAGCCCGCGATTTGCCGGATGAGACAGACGTCCAGGCGACTGCGCACGTGGACCATCGGCAGTCGCGTAACGTGTACATCACGCGTACGCGAGCGGGAAGATTGCACGAGAGTGCATCGCACGCATAATTAAATCCGCGTTAATATCGTGAAACGTTGCGTGGCCGAGAGGCGCGAGCATGTGTCTCTGGGAGCGATCTTGCCAGAGACCGTTCTACCGGGAGGAGCGATGGAACGACGGCAAGACGCACCACAAGTGAGATATTAATTACGCGAAGATTGCAGAAAATGATATAATTGCCTTTGGAGAGAGAGAGGGACGGAAGGAAATCCCCTCGGAATTTTCACGCGTGTGTAGACTTAAGGAGGGAGTCTCGCTGCGCTGACTTCGCATAAGTTCGACAACAATAAGAGTAAATTGCAAGTCCTTCTTGATTGTGTAAAATCTGAAAAAATCATGTATACTAAAGGTTCTGAGAAGATTAATTTTGCATAATAATAATTGCAAAATGTTATCAACAAATTCATAAAAAAAATTAACGACAGCTGTACGATAGTGCATAAAGTGATTCACTCTGGCCTCCGTATCCGTCGTTACGTATTCAACCACCCTAAGCGAGCCTTACAACGAACTATAGTAACATTGAGACCTCGTGCACAGGTTCATATTTGTTGAAAAAAATATTCTTCTACCAGTCACTTGCAACGTCAATTATTTTCAGCCCTAGGTTGAAATGCAGCAGTTGAGTGACGGGCGTGAAATGGTTCTCCTCTGCGTACGGCGCAGCTGCGGTAAGGTGCTTCGATGGGGGGAGGCTCGTGAAACTGCGAGAGCGTCGGCAGTAGACAGTAGATATCCGTATCGTCTACAATGCTAAAGTCCACATTATCTTCACTCCACATTTCCTGAATGTAAAGTCCACATTATCATCAGAGCTGGGCAAAAAGTACTTAAAGTACTTGATACGTAGTATCGTACGTATCCAATACTTTAAGTACGCGGTACCATAAGTACTAAATACTTCGAGGAATATTTTGCCGATACTCAAAGTGCTAGGCACTTCAAATACCAAGTACTTTAAGTACTTTGCCCAGCCCTGTTCACTATCGCCATTCGGATACATTGATGTATTTTTTCCAACCACTTCGGAAAAGAGCGCATAAGATGGAAAAGTCAAGTTCATCCCGTGAATAACCATCAGGTATGACGTACGGTTGTAGAAGTTATGTAACTTACATTAATTTCTCGTGCCTATGTGTGTATATGTACGGAGAGAGTATGCGCGGTCGTGAGAAAAACCATAACAAACAATAAGCCAACGGGCTGGCGAAGCAAGTTACAGCTCGGTTTGAGGTGAATTGAAAGTCGCGTGACGGAACTAGGAGTGTGAGAGAGATAGCACCATTGGTCTCACGGAGGAGCGAGAGTTTCACTTCACCTCAACGGGATGCTGGCGGAGATCTTCAGATTATCCCGACGGTTTCGCGTCGAAACGAATAACCAGCTTCGACCCATCGAATTTCGCCACAAACATTTCACCCTGAAATATCCCCGCCGTACGAATTCTCACTTCGTCGGCAATCAATGTACACTGTAAAAAAATTGTATGAAATTTAATAAACAGGACTGGAAGTTTTTATTAAAACATTGGTACATTAATATTCATGTATAATTGTGATTAAAAAAATAATGTTCAGTGTAGTAAAAACATTGAGAGTACTTTATTTTTAATAATTTTTTCAAATATTATTATGAACGTTTTTTGGTTTTTATCATTTACTTTAATTTCACTGAAAAAGTATATTCAATTTTCATCACAATTGTGCATTAAATTTAATGTACCAGTTTTTGCATAAAAACTTCCAGTCCGGTACATTAAATTTACAATTTTTTTTACGGTTTAGCTCGACCGCGATGCCCGCATTAAACAAAGGGCATTATCGTCGCGATAACTGTAACGCGGAAATATTATCAAGTGAGAGGGTTGAGAGAGCTGATAGCAACTCGAAGTTTTGTACTAAAAGTTTCCTTCACGTTGACTCACATTAACGCCCTATTTCTATTAATTATCGAAGTCGTGCCATTGCGTTGAAAAAATAACATGCAATGTATTATATCTTTAGATCTTTTAATACTTAATAGTATTAATTTATTAATATTATTTCGATTAAAATTTATCGGGAGCTCCAGAATTTTTAATTTTTTTTTTTTTTATTGTAGTATTATTTATTGAATCTGGTATAAGGGGTGTGGGGTGGCCAGGCAGGTCTTCGCAGCTAAGGCGAGGTCACGTCCCGATGAATATGCCACCAGCAAAGCAATTAGCACCTAGGAGGCTTTTGCACTCTCTCGCTCTCCCTCTCCGGTTGATTTTCTACCTCGCCGTCGATTTTCCTGTCGTACAATAAAAACTGGGGCGCCTGTAGGCCGGACCTCCCCGACCCCCAGGGCGATCCAGCACGCTCCGAGGCGAACTCTTGCTGGTGGCAGGATTTTACCACAGCTGGTACCTTTATGCGGGGGAAGCCCCGGAGTCTCCGGGAAACAATGGGACCCACTTCAGTCCTCAATAAATCGCACCTTTTCCTCCCCCCCGCCCCCTCCCATGACGCCCTTCAATATTTTCAGAACTTTGTAACAATAATTGAAACAACGAAGAATTTTACTCGTCATCTGTAAGATTTTTTTTTTTTCAAAGCAGTTTCCATAGATCAGCCCAAAATGTAATTTTATCAATTTTATCAATCCCAGAATTTTGTAACAATAATTGAAACAGCGAAGATTTTTATTCGTTATCTGTAAGATTTTTTTTTTTTTCAAAGCAGTTTCCATAGATCAGCCCAAAATGTAATTTTATCAATTTTATCAATCCCAGAATATTGTAAAAATAATTGAAATAGCGAAGATTTTTGCGCATCATCTGTAAGATTTTTTTTCAAAGCAAGTTCCACAGATCGTCCGGAAATGTCATCTTATATCTACGGATTGGTCGACGGCCGGACTACAATTTAACGATAGTTGTATGCAATAAATATTGTTAAAGATGGTCCGTTATTAACCCATTAATATATAAATTTACCTTTGATGTTACGTATTTATTTAATTTCATTATAACATAACAGTCAAACGGCAGCAAAATTGAATTGCATTCGAGCGCTCGTGAATATAATAAAAGTGTTTCATCGCACAAGAGCAGATCCACTTTGCTCGTCCGGATATTAGTCGGGCCGGTATGCCGCGGCTTATCGAGTATACACCGTACTGATACGCACGAGCGCACAGGCTCGAAGGTGCATTGTTTATGAATGCTGGCTTTACGACGATGAGCCGCACAGAGCGCGCCGACAGCGGAGGCAGCCTCGAGTATATACCGAGCTCGAGGCGGGCAAAGTTTGCCGACGAATGTAAGAGAGCCACGTTTCCAGCATGTGTCAAACACACGGCAAAAAGGACCGGTGAAGAGGCTACCCCGTGGTACGGTGGAGAGAGAGACTGGCCGTCGGTGCAGCCTGCGAATTGCCGTTCCATAGGTGCACATGCAGCGGCGACGTCCCGCACGTACCGGTGATGCGCGTCCACCTCGCTGTGCTCCAACCACCCTGGTCCCCGCCAGACCTACGACAACTTCCTCGCACCCTCGGACTCACTCCCTCCGTACCATACCTACCTATTAAGCTTTACTGGTACCACCGCCAGAAACAGCGGCATGTGTCCCGCAGGGGAGTACGCCGATCACGCCCGAATTTGCATTTAACGAGGACTTAACTTCGACATGTGGCACTCGCGAAAGAAAATTTTCGAAAATCTTCCTGACGGAATGAATCAGACGGACCATTATGGCTGTTGCTGTTGCTGTTGCCATTGACATTTTTCGATAGTGAATTGAGGCGACACCATAAGTTTAACATTACTTAACGAACATTACTTAAAGTACTAAGTGCTGCAAGTACTAAGTGCTGCAAGTACTAAGTGCTGCAAGTACTAAGTGCTGCAAGTACTAAGTGCTGCAAGTGCTAAGTGCCACAAGTACTAAGCGCTACAAGTACTAAGTGCTGAATGTACTAAGTGCTGCAAGTACTAAGTGCTGCAAGTAGTAAGTGCTGCAAGTCCTAAGTGATGCAAGTACTAAGTGCTGCAAGT
>JAPYZD010008447.1:0-11365 GCA_030522725.1 Ichneumoninae sp. B BG-2022a
GATAATGACACAAAACGCAATTATCCAATAACTTTGAGATGGTGGCGATGGTGGTACGTGAGGCAAAACGAGTTTAAAAATTCGAATGTATCGTTGGGACAAATTAGAGCATTCAAAAATTATTGGAAAATTGAGTTTTGCCATCATTGTCCCGTTTTGCCCCGCTGTGCCATTTTGCCCCGGTCTCCCCTACAACAAATATGTTTGTTTCAATCGACAAATTTTGAATAAATTGAATCAAATCATCGCTTGACAAAACAATGCTTTATTTGTACCAAATAAATAACAGCTTTGAACGTATGTCACCGCGACTTTTGGTTAATCCAAAAAATCTTTTTTCTCAGTGCACCGTTAAAGTTAATCCGAGAGGCATTGGGTCGATGCACCCAGAAGCCCGCGGCCGGTACGACGTTCAATCGACAAATTTTGAATAAATTGAAGCATATAATCGTTTAACAAAACAATGCTTTATTTGTCCTCGGCAAATGCGGTACAGTGTAGCTGAGTCGGCTGCGGACGCACCGGAAGTTAGGTAGCTTAGTGGAGTGCGGGTAGGGAGTGATAGGGAGGAAACGGACAGGTTACGTAAAAACCCGAGAAGGGTATACGATGGAACATACAAAATTGCACCAAATAAATAACAGCTTTGAACGTACACTGAAAAAAAATTGGCTTGCGGGCTGCCAAAGAAAAAAATGTTTGTTTCAATTCTATTTGTAATTCTTACAATTCCATACGATATTGAAACAATGACGGCAAAACTGGCAAGGGAAAGTAGAATTGAAACAACATATGTTGTTCATTGGCAGCCCGCAAGCAAATTTTACTTGAATCAATGATATTTTTTTTCTGTGTATGTCACCGCGACTTTCGGTTAATCCAACCAATGTTTTTTCTCAGTGCACCGTTAAAGTTAATCCGAGAGGCATTGAGTCGATGCACCCAGAAGCCCGCGGCCGGTACGAGACCAAACGATTCAACCTTCGCCGGAACAGAGAAGACGGCGACGACGTCGACGGAGGTTACCTCGCCTCAATGGCGACGCAGACAGCGACATCGACTTACAATTTGACACGGACTAGGTACCTGTCACCGGTCCCGGCGGCTCCCCGAGCCATTCTCAAGGAAGATTTCGATCGTTCGGCAAAACCCCCTGCCACAAACTAACTCCCCGGCTCCTCACTTTCACGTTAGTTCCGCCGTCGCTACTTTCCACCTCGCCTCCTCGCTTCGATCTCGGACCGATCGGGTGAAACACCGCCGCGAACTCCGAGCGAGAAGGCGCAACGTGAAAGATGAAGGTTTCCTCGGGTCTCCCGCAGCAGTCGGAACCTACCGTGGGTCGCCTTCGGTACGTCCTATTATATTCCTGGCGTATCCCTCACGATTTCCGAGAAACTCACGGTAAAATCTACGGTATTATTAATGCCCATGAGGATCCGCGGAAAATTCCGAGAAATTCATGGAGTGGCTGGAGACTTCTCAGCGTCCTCTTGTTGGCAACGAAAATCGTGGTGTATGCATTACTTTTTTTTTAGCGTCAATCCTTTGAGATTCAATATACGTGAGATTTATTCGCGCCACTGTGGTGGATGTAATCTTGAACCGGATCTACAGTTCTTTCGTATCGTACGTAGGGGGAGCCGGGCAAAATGGCATACGGGGGCAAAACGGGATAATAAGACAAAACGCAATTCTCCAATAACTTTGAGATGGTGGCAATGGTGGTGCGTGGGTCAAAATGGGTTTAAAAATCCGGATGTATCGTTGGGACAAAATGTGGCATGCAGAAATTATTGGAAAATTGAGTTTTGCCCTGACAGTCCCGTTTTGCCCCGCTGTGCCATTTTGCCCCGGTCTCCTCTATTATCAGTTGACCGGGTGGCGCAGGTTCGATACATACGTGCTTGATTTTCTGCCGCCTACTACCCACGCCGATGGGTCTGCGGGGGGGGGGCAGGGGAGAATTGGGTAACGGAGAGTCATGCACGTGTCATGCGATAGTGGGGACGAGGTGCGAGAGAATATTACAAAGCGGGGTAACGGCCCCGAATCAACTCGGAAAATAAATCTCCGATCGGATGTTTACGATTCGATCGAATCGATCTGCGATATTTATAGTCACGCGGGGGCCAAGTGTCTGTGGTGGTGGCGTCGGGGGGGGGGGGGGGGGGGGGGGGGGCCTCACACCCCCGCGGGAACAGGGGGTCCCCCCCAGAAACCCCGGGCCCCAACTTAGCGTCCGGCCCTTAACTTAGCGCTCGCTCGGTGGTGTTTGCAGCGTTAGCGAGAGAGCTCGGCGCGTTAACGAAGCCGATTTACCGAGGCAAACGAACGAGCGAGAGAACGACATAATATACGACTAACGATATGCATTAAAGTGTACTTTGTGTACACTGTTATTGGACTTAGTTATGAGGGATGAGGCAGGGGGACGCGGCTCAGCGGATAATACCGATCAGCTTCGTTACGAGAGAGACGCGGGATTATTCAGGGATAAACGAGACAACGATATGGCAAACGATTTGTTTTATCCAAGCAAAATTTGCTTAATTGAAGGAAATCCTTTTCGTAGGTGTGAAATTCCGTTTTTTCGTTATTCAAAGATTTTAAACTCAGTTCCAATAGCCAACTCAAGCGGTATCGAATGATTTTTAACTCAGTAAAATCGGTATCGAATGATTTTCAAAATAATTGCATAAACCCTCAACTGACTAAAATTGATCTTCTATAAAAACGTGAAAGTAATCTTGCCCTTTAATAATATAAGTCATCCACAATCTCACGAACCCACCACGTCAACCAAATAACCCACTTCACAATCCCGCTAACCAAATGCTTTACTCTATCACGAACACAGAGATAATCATAGAAAAAATAAAAAGACTCAGTGTAAACCTTGCACAGCACCGTCTCGAGTCCATCATATAGTTATTTAGAAAGCTCCCAGCAAACAATGTCCCCAAATACAAATTCTCAAAGCACACTATTTTTTAAATAATCTCGGCACTGATATAAAACGAACGCGCTAACGTAAGTTATTATTATAATTTTTTAATCGATTGCATCGTCTCCACAAACAAGGTTTTATTTTATAATTATGAGGCACTCCGTAGATAAAAAAAATCCACCGAACCATGTAGGGGACAGCGGGCCAACATGGTACAGCGGGGCAAAACGGGATAACGAGACAAAACGGAATTTTCCAATAACTTTTGCATGGTGGTGATGGTGGTACGTGGGGTAAAAAGGGTTTGAAAATCCGAATGTATCGTTGGGAAAAAATTGGGCATCCAACAGTTATTGGACAATTGAGTTTTGCCCTCACTGTCCCGTTTTGCCCCGCTGTGCCATTTTGACCCGGTCTCCCCTATTACTGAGGTTAGTAAAGCGCGTTTACTACCACAAATACAAGTCACCTGTCGCCCTGGTTCGAATAATTCGAACCTTCGTGCCTAAAGCATTGAATTTCCGCGCCCATATGAGAAAATCTTACTTCCATTCTGCCACTGCTACAAAAATAGATAACTCACGTAACAACCACCGCGGATAAATGAGACCATACGGGATGACGATGAGACATCGAGAATACTATACTATATAAAGGCCTAGAACGACGGTCAACTCGCTTCTGGTTAGCCTCTTTACCGGCCTGTCTCATCCGTGCTCCTTTTAGACGATTTTTGTCCTCATTCTTCGCCGTTTACACGGCATTTCTCCCGCAGCACGAACAAAACGATAAAGGCGAAACGGGCGACATCGAACGAGGTGGATGGAAGGTACAGTGGAACGTTGAAAACTAAACGACGAAGAGTAAAGACGACGAGGACAAGTTAAGGCTAAGAAGGCGCGAGCCTCTTGGAAGCGGTCGAGGATATAAGCATAGTATATATAGCGGCGAACAGTGGCAAACAGCATGTAACGCAGCGATAAGCAGCGAGAGGGAGAGAAGCGAGAGAGAGATAAAAACGGAGGAATAAAAAAAATGGAGGAAAAAAAAACGAGTGAAAGAGAAAAAGACAGAGATGGCACGAAGATAGGCAGATAGCTTGAGCTCTCTTCTCCTGCTCGTTCCCCGTGTGTAATGCATAAGAGCGGCAGCATCACCGGCATTGCCAGCATCAGCGGCCGGGAGAAAGAGTAACGAACTGGCAAGGTCGACCGTGGTAGGCCAATGTCTCGTCCTCGCGCTTACCCACCACTACCACCGCGACTATTACCACTACGGCTAATGCGAAGTAAAAGTACAGGTAGACGGAAACCACTGGAAGGTGTACAGTAGTCCTGCGAGAAAGTCTGTTTGTACGCTCGGTCGTTTCGCCGCACTGAACTGCCGCGACGCTGTAAACAACTTACGACAATGGCAACCTTTTATTGGTAACAGTGCCGAAATGAGGTAAAAGAGGCGGTTCAGCAAACCGGAGAGCAACCGGAGAGTGGAGGTTTTTCTGAGTCTCCCGGTAAAAATAGTGAAGGCTTGAGGGAAAAGGTCCATAAAATTTGAAAATGGTGAAAGGTTTGCGATATCCATTCGGTGTTTCCAACATTTAAAAAAAATGAAAAAGCGCCATGTTTTTTTGTCTGCCGTTCCTCCACTCACGGAAGTTTCGTCGCTGCCAGCTCAATTATATTCCATACGCAAAAAAGTCTGGAACACTCTTCTCGTTGAGAAAAATCCCAACAAAATTTGGTCCACCAATTGGTCAATAATGGAATCGTAATCGAAGATCAGCAGTTAGTTTTTAAAATTTTCTTGGGAGGTTACTTATTTATATCAATTGTTATCTTTCATAGTTAATTCCAAGCAGCCAATTAAATCGCACTTCATGGCGATTCTCGCCTCTCTCATAAGTTCTACTGTTTCTACTGTCGAAGCTCGGTCCTTGATAGCTTGATCTATGTATAAAGTAGCGAGCTTGCACGAAGTTGCTCCCCTTTCGTGACACCGTTTTTAGAGAAATTCCGATAACGAGCAACGAATCTCCGTCTCGTTACCACTTCAAGTTCTCTCATCGCAGCTTCGTCTTGCACTTTACGAAGGAAAAAGCGATGAAAGCAAATTTTAATCCAAAACTATGACTCGTTTGGTGTTTGTAGCGTTAGCAACGGCGCGCCGGAGGCGAGGGCGATAGCCGAGGTAACGCTCGGGGGCAACGGCAACAGCATTGCAAGGCCGAACGGCACCGCAACTGCACTCACGAGAATAAGAGGAAGTACGATGAGATAGGTGTATAGAATAAAGTGGGAAGAGAAACGCGGCAGGGATTGCCGGGTTGGCGGGGGCCTCGGAGGATCGCGGTACGCTGCACAGTACAACCGAGGGGAAAATTAGGAGAGAATAGCGAGGAATGAGAGGCCGGTGGTTCCAGAATTCTACGTACGAACGTGTAAACCTAACATGGGGAGAAGGTTGTTGGAAATCGAGCTTCAGGCAGCTGGAGGAGAAGAGCTAGAATGAAGAGGATTAAAAGATACATACTCTGTATACTCTCAAGTATGCTACAATGGCTAACGAATGTCTGGATGAAATGTAGAATTTGTCCTCGTCTCGGTGGGTTGGGCGCAATAATGCGGAGCACAACAGCGTTGTGCACTATCAGCGTGTGTAAAAAAAAAACTCATTTTTCGACCAGAAATACGTCACTTCCAGCTTGCAAATCTCATTTTTCGACCAGAAATACGTCACATCCAGCTTGCAAATCTCATTTTTCGACCAGAAATACGTCTCTTCCGGATTGCAAATCTCATTTTTCGCCCCGAAGTGGCGTCATACCGGAAATACGCCATTTCCGGTTCAAAAATGTTATTTTTTAATCGGAAGTGACATCATATCGGAAATATATCACCTCGGGTATGAAAATTTAATTTTTTGACCGGAAGAGAGATCATTCCGAAAATACGTCACTGTAGGTTTTCAAATCTCATTTCTGGCCAACAACCTGCTCGTTGCTATATAAGAATTTCATGTGATTGGTCTGGTATGCGAGATATATAAGGATTGCCTATAGATATTATGGTTCTCCCAGCACGTGGCACATGGTAGCGGAATTCTTCTTAGCAGCTGCATCTTTTTCCTGTTTTTTGCTTGGTTCTGCTGCTCGTTCTGTATTAAGCTACGCTTCGCAAGAGCTGCTGGGTAACTATGTTATAAGATACATAGATCCTGTGGACGGTAGGATAGTGTGCAGTGCTGGGTGAGGTAATCTTTCGACGGGGCGTTGTGCCTTGCTCACTCGGGACGCAAAAGTGGCTTCTCAATAAGCCTCGGTAACCGGGTCTCGAAGCGTCCGCAACATCTCGCGCCTCCTTCGTCTCGTTTTCTGGCCTCAACACTCGGCGTGCCTACTTTACCTACCGCTACTTCTACCACCACCGCTATCCAACGCTATTTTGTTACCCAACATGTAACTATGGCATATGAGTTTCGCGACCTCGAGATATTATGCAATACACTTGGTAGCCTCTTCGGACCTTTCAGAATCCTCAGGGAGGAAGTCAGTTCACGTAGAACTCTCCTCGGCTTCTCATTTCGTTCTCCGCAGCCGGACTCAGGAAATACGATTTGATGGACTGACGACCTGGCGTATTAATGCTTGAAGTTATTTCCGTATGAGAAAAGCTTATTTTCTTACTTCCACGTTGAATCTCTGAACTATTGATCGCAGTCAGTGTCATTGGGGGTTTGATATAATAATTTTAACGGTCCTTCGAGCTATCTGGAATCTGTCCTACACCGCGAAGGCGGAAGCACTTCACATGCCGTACCCGTGGCTGACTTAAGATTTTTTTTTTGGACAACCTCTTTCTCATGGATAAATCGATTGGGATGATCGTCTAGTCTTTTTTTTTGGTATCTAACTTGATAAGTGATTCGATTACCTTGTCGCGGTGAACCGATCCAGGGCCTATAGCGCATATCCTGAAGATCCTGTAGATCGTTGTAGAGAATCATGCTAAACTGGTTCTATCGTCGCGGCAGTTAGGACATTTTTATCGCCGGCCGTGTATCGGACCATATGTCGAAGAGACACCTTCGTCACATGGAATATGGGAATGTGTGGTTTGCGAAAGATCAAATTTCCATACCCCGTTCATTTTTTTTTTCAAGTGGAATTGTAAATAAGTCATCGGAAAAATGGCACAATTTCCAAGTGCCATTTTTTGCTATAGGAATGAACGGATTCCACCGATCAATTGACGAAAAAGGACCAAAACCGGCTTTATCATGAGGAAGGGTAAAAAATGTTGAATATGGCCCACTTCGATTAACACGTGAATCAATGATATATGGATCGGACCATATTCCCCACTTTTGCCCAACATGTAGATTTTTAAAAGAATTTGACGTCGAGACATTTAGAACGTGCCTCTTGATTTATACCTTGAGCAACTTTGCGTTGATGCTATCCGAAGTACTTCGTAGCTGATGTTCTCATCGCTCCGGCAAGTGTCGTCCCGATGTTATACCCAGAGCTGTCATTGACGCGACTCGGCCGAGCCATTTCTAAGTCGATAACGAGAAAGGCAATAGAACGACTGCATTATCTGGAGTGGAGGACAAACGAGCGTACGGAGCAAGTATATTACAGTCAAGTACTGCACTCTAGTGGAACTCAAATCACTTCTACTTCGCTCTATCGTTATCTCACTTTTTCCTCGACTCCTTCGCCATCTTTAGTACTGTCGACTATCGCTGATGTTCACCAAGCAAGATCAACGGGTAACTTCTTGCCGGGCTTCCGCGTCTTTACCTCCTGGCATGGACTAACGGCCAGCCATCGTTTCCAGACGCTTATATTCCACAGTGAATTATTTTGACCGGCGTTCACACGGCGTGCGTCGCCGATTCCTGTGCAACGTGTACGTTCATCGAGAACGAACCTCGAGTGAAGAACTCCAGTCGTTTGTAGATACGAGATCAACATACGTTACCGTCCGCATCAACATACGTCGAAAGCCTACCAAAGAGCTGTACCACGACAAGACAAAGCCTTCAGGATCAACGGATACGTTGATCGAGGCACTCCACTATTTCTGCAATACCAGTACTGCCGGACGAATAAATCCTCGGTACTCGGAGGCATCGCAGGTGAAGAGCGTTTCCGCGTCGTGTCGCGCCGGACTGGGAGTCCAGGTACACGAATCGAATTTCAAGCTGTACGAGAAGATTAAGCATACGTACTATCTACTGTGTAAAAATATATTTATTTGGTTTTTTGAGGCCGTCTCGTGGTTTAACCCCAGAGCTTCACATATATCTTCGCATCTTAGCCTCCAGCGTTAGAGAGTCGTCCTAAAAAGTTAATATTTAGTATGCTGATTCAGAATACATACGCACAGTGAATAGGAAACATAAACGCAATGCGTGTCGAACTGGCAGGGTAATTAAATAAATAGTCTAAAAATTGCATTGCTCTTAAAGTAAAAATCTTCGACTTTCTACACTGAGAGAAGGATCTAGTAAATATGACTATGTCGCTTGAGAGATGTTGCCATAGCAGACAGTTGTACGGCACTAGGACGCCACCTGTGACCGGACGAACCGGATTCATAAGCATTTTTTGTAGATATTGTATCGAATATAGAGATTAGGATTGTCTGAGACACACGATATTACATAGATGACTGGAATAGCTCGGTACGACAAATGACGAACGTACAGATTATCCATTGACTAGATGACGAAAATCTTGGTAGGTTTTTCAAAGAGAGCTTGTGATTGTATTTAACATTATCTGCCCAAAACAAAATACGCCTGTTGTTGACTTCGCCCGATCCTAACAACATTATGGTAAAAATTCTTGGAAAATTCTGGAACTTTCTGTCATAGGTGGCGCCCCCGTTGCGTTCTACCGCAAGCTATGATAATTTTTCTTATATAACCGTGAGTTTTATTATATCCTTCTCTCAGTGTATATTTGATTGAAGTAAAATATGTTTCAACCACACGGTCTTCCGGTACGGTCATTACAACCCGTCAGCATAAAATTCGGACTAACGCAGATCAATAAGCACATTTATCGGGCGCTTAGTCGATAAATCGTGCGGTCGTTGTTCATCGTCAACCCGAAAATAGACAGAAAGCAAAGTAAATAGAGAAAACCGATAGCGCGAGGCTGATAAAACACATAAACAAGAGTTTTCCGTGTGTGTTCCAAGCGTAGCAGCCGGTACCGGTGGAACCGGCTACAACAGACACTAATTGTACATCACTGGCCAGCAGTGGAGACGGGTGTCCGCGGGTGCGAAAGCCATTGGGTGGCACGCTCGCTTTTTCGTGGCTCGTCTGTACAACTCGCGCAATCGTCGCGTTGCCCCCCCCCCCCCCCCCCCCCCCCCCCCCCGCGTTGCCCCCCCCCCCCGCCCCCCCTGTGCCGTTTGTTATACGGACGGTAAACCCAACGGCAACGAGACTGGTCCCGATTCCGGAGCGTGCAAACGCGAATGGGAGAGGCGCAGCGGAGTAAAATCGGGGATAGTCGAGCAAAGCGCGCCGGCAGAAGCAACAGCATCCGGACCGATAATTACGTTGCGGCCGTTTGTTTTAGCACTAATAACAGCCTGTGACCCCCCCCCCCCCCCACCCCCCCCCCCCCCAGGCATCGCACACAAACAATACTCCCCGCCTCTTTTTCTCTTCCCTCCACTCTCGTTCGAACGCTCGCCCTATAGCCATGGCTCTACTCGTATATCTTCCTCGGCCGAGGCTCTATCTATATACATTCGTTATACGTGTATTTAATTAAGGGCCCGATCACTTTACGCCGGTACTGTAACGTAACACGATGTATGGAGCTGCCTTTTATTCTCTCCACTATCGCAAACTTCGCGTCCACCACCGTCCGCACACGCAGCGGGATAACTTGTTGTTTACAACATACATACACGGACCGGTTCGACAATTGATTCGCTATTTTATAACTCCCTCCCTCGCGGCTCTCGACCGCGGCGCATCCGACGCGGCGATCGAGAGCCGCGGCTCTCGCGAGGCTCGCGGTCTACCTTTGCACCGATATATAAGTATACCGGTCGATTTTCCATTGTTCGTAATTGGTCGTAACGATCCGAAGGTGCCCGTACGTCGCGGGCGCGCGCGCGTCTCCCGACGATGGAACGTGCCGGTACGCGGTACCCTCGTCCGGTCAACCCTTTCTCTCGCAATCTCGTTCACTCACTTGTGTTTCTTTTCATCTCCTCCGTACGTATCCTCGTGTCCCGTCGCTCGTTCCCCCTTTTTTTTACTCCCCGATCGCCTTTCTCGGCTCTGTGTTTTCTCGTCGTTTTCCATCACTCGATCTTCTGCTCGTTTCTGCGCTATTTTCTTTTTTTTTGGGTCTTTTTTGCGATTTCTTTTTTGTTTTTTTTTTTTGCCTTGTGCGCATTTTCGTTCGCTGCTTCGAGTTTCTTGGCTCTAATCCCCTCGCTCAGTCGCTCAGCTCGTACTTTGTCGGAGAATTTATCGGGAGGACAATCGATATTATATCGGGGGTTCGACGACGGACGGGACGAGGGAAAGGCGGGAGGACTGTGAGAGCTCCTGCGTACGTCGATCGCCCGTCATTCGCAGAACGCCACTCTCGACGCGGTTCCGCGCGGCGTATACACGCTCCTCGGTTGCGACGGTGAGTAGTTGCTCGAATCGGGAAAGGAGACGAGGAGCCAATTTGCTACGTAGACGTGCACCAAACAAAATCAGACTTTGACGAACGCTGTTGTGGCAACGACGAAATTGTTAATTATCGGCACGAGAAGTTATGGAGAGACTTGTGATGCAAGATCACCGTAGGTTTTTTTAATCCGTTAATCGACGGATGAGAAGACTCTGAAAAGAAGTCATTCATCGTTGACGGAAGACGAGTGCAGTTACGTACCAGTCAAAAGGCGGCAAGCTAAAGGTCGCAGATTTTCATAAATTTGGTTGAAAAGTCTATAAATTTTTCCGCTTCCTATAAAAATGATGGGCAAATAATACTTGCAATTTGCCTTGCCAGATTTTCTTTACGCGCTGCGTCGTACGTGAGGCGGAACCAGATCTACTCCAATTTGGAAACATTTCTTACATCACTTAGAGTGTTTCGACTAAATGACAAGACTTTGAGTGCACTGAGAAAAGCTTACATAGTAAATAGTTCCCAGGAGGGACGTCTATATTTTACAGTTACGACAATGACCAAAAATTATAGTTGTAACTATGATTATACACTGTAAAAAAATTTTGTTTGAAAATTAATGAACAGTATTGTAAGCTTTTTTACATAAACCGTTACTGAAATTTCAAACACATGTGTGTTGCAATTTTACAATAAAATTTGTATTTTTCATTAACATTTTTGTAAATTTTGCAGCAAAAGATTTGTAATTTTAA
>JAPYZD010008453.1:0-16073 GCA_030522725.1 Ichneumoninae sp. B BG-2022a
ACTTTACAAGCAAAGTACATTAATGTTTAATTAATATGAGTAATGTCAGCAAATTTCAAGTTCCAGTACATTAAATTTACAATTTATTTTTACAGTGTGACGACTTAGGGGAGAGTGGGGCAAAATGGTCTCCTGACATCAAAGAAGATACTTTTGTGTCTCCGACCAAAAGAGACCAAAAATGGTCCGTTTTGCCCCACTGTCCGCTATATTCTCGGTGCCTTTTCAAGTGCATGCCGGTACCGTGCGGTATCATCGTTCGAAAAAGGACTTCGAACTCGCCACTTTGTGCGAGTAAAAAATCACGCTGCATTGTATCCGCCAAGCGATATGTGCCGCGGAACCTTCGAGCTCCACTGCTCAAGAATATGGTGTATACACGCTGCAACGGTGCAATATTGTGTACACTCGAGCGGGCTCCTTATTACACCGAGCGTTGCGTAAATTCAAACATTCCGCGGTCACGGAAGTCCCTTTATTCCTCGCCGACGCGTAACGAGTTTCCGCGTAATATTCACGCAGTCGAACTCGGGTAAGTCTACGCATGATACCTCTCCCTCGTGTTACAAGAGAGCTGCTCTGTTCGCGATACGCAACGGCTATGTGGTAGTAAAATTTTACAACGAGCGTTTAACCCTTTCAGCTATTATTATTATTATTATTATTATTATTATTATTATTATTGCTTAACAAAGGAAGGTTTACGAAGCAATCGACATCAGTTAGTCTCACGAAACGGCGCGAATAATATCGTTCGAAATTCTCGAGAAGTTGGGAAAAGAAAACGAATACAACAACGAAGTGCCAGAGGCCCGCTCGCTGCCGACCCGTTCGCGCGGCCTCGAGCGAAAGAGATAAAAGCGAAAGTATACCTGCCGCAGTATGGCTGGGCACTCCGTGCTCTCGAGATCAATGACTCCCTGGGCCAGCTTTTTTTTTACATTCGATATTCCTCATGAGCCAATCGCTATATACGATTTTACGCCACTAGCTCGTTTTCATTAAGAAAACCTGATCGAATCCACTTTCCTATTCGGAGCAACGCTCGATATCGATTAAATAGTTTTCTCACGATTGCCACTGTACATACGTTCGGAAAATCGAGTTTTCGTCCCTAAGCGTAGATTCTATACTTTATATATTTTATTCTAAAAAAAATTGTGTACGCAAATAAATAATGTTGCGAATTTTTGGACATATTAGTTTCGCTCATGCATGAAGGTCCCTCCCCTTCGGTGAACATAAAAGTGCCACTTTTATCTTCGACGGTAGAAATGAAAGAAAAATAACCAACATCCACAAAATAACCACATAATTCAATACACAAAAAATTGAAAAAGCGATTTTTAAAATTTTAATTTCAAGTAAGGAAAGAAAATTAAAGTAAAAATTGATAATGAAAGATATTATTATCAGTAATAATTCTTAAAATGTAAAATTTTTAAAAAGTTAAAAATGTTGGATTTTTACCTTTTTAAGTTCAGTTTATTTAGTGTGTTCAAAAATTCGTTGAATTCGTCTAAAATTGCGCATGTTTAGGCATGGGCTCGATGCTGAAAATTCCGAGCACACAATTTTTGATTGTTTAAGACGTTTCAAGGAACCGAATTCGATATTCGGTCGCGGATTTTTGTGTCGGGGAGAGCGCCCCCCCCCCCGGAACATAAAAGTGCCATTTTTATCTTCGATGGTAAAACTGCAAAAAAAAAACCAACATCCGGTTCGTAATGAACGTCAAAAAAAAAAAAAAAATCATCACCTTGATCGCAATATTTTGTTGTTCTCTGAATGCCAAAAGAAACGTGAATGGATCGTGAAGTGGGTCGTTTCGAAAGGATCAAATCGCAGGGATAGTCGAGTCATGCGGAGACTCGATAACTTTTCGCACACGACGTACGACGATGGTTACTGCACGGATATTTAACGCGGGAGCGTAGCGTAGCGATTCTATCGTCGGGAGGCGATATTCGGTTGACATTTCATTTCGCAAGCCCGTCGAGATCGCGCATAATGCCACGCGAGTATATTTGCCCCGGGGGGAAACGAAGATCTCCGGCGTGCCGCGGCTGTTTCTTCACTTCGATGTCTTTCGGCCCTGGTGCGCAATGTGTTTTCCCCGTTCAATGTCTCTTTGGGTCTTTGTGTGCGCAATACATTTTCTCTGTTCAATGTCCCCTCGGATCCCTGTGTGCGCAACGTGACCTGTGCACATGGGCACGGAACGTCTTCACCGAGAGGGCCACTTGACGCGCCGGAGGATGGGACGTCGATGCTGTGCTTTATCGAACCGAGACTCCGGTCGTAAAGACGTGGAACGAGAGTGTACCGAACATGTTGCATATTACACGGCTATCTTCATTCTTTTTTTTTTTTTTTCAGGCGTTTATTGATTTCGAAATAAACGATGACATTTTAGGCGATTGGACGGATTTTGGGGAATGCGTCCCTCTATTCCTCTTTCACTTCTAGCGGGACATAAACTAAACGGAACTTAAAAAATCTTAAATTGAATACAAAAAAATTGAAAAAGCAATTAAAATTTTTTTTTTTTTCAGGTAAGAAAAGAAAATTAAAGTAAAAATTGATAATGAAAGATATTATTATCAGTAATAATTCTTAAAATGTTAAATTTTTAAAAAGTTAAAAATGTTGGATTTTTAACTTATCAAGTTCAGTTTATTTAGTGTTCAAAAATTCGTTGAATTCGTCTAAAATTGCGCATGCTGAGGCATGGGCTCGGTGCTGAAATTTCCGGCTACACAATTTTTGATTGTTTAAGACTTTTCAAGGAACCGAATTCGATTTTCGGTCGCGGATTTTTGTGTCGGGGAGAGCGGGGCAAAACAGACTACTTGTGCTAATTGTTCGCGGGAAAAATTGAAATGTATGAAACAACGTCTCATCTTACACGAAGGATACGGGACCATTTTGCCCCAGTGTCCTTTCATAGTAGCGGAATAAAATGCAAATTCGTTACGAACATTTCTGCGGGGTGTAGAGCAGGATGTTATGGATATAATGAAAGATGATTGCGAGCGGACTTTATTTCCTGAACACTCGGTACGGTGCAGGACGTATCGATTTCACGTAATCCTTTCGCTTTTCTCTCGCGCGGCTCATCCGCGAGCCGTTGTCGGTGATTGGCATCGAGTGCATAGATTCGATAGAAAATGTGGTGAAAGTTTAAGAGCCTCAAAAGGAAAAAAAAAAAATGAGGAAGAGTCACGTCTGAATTTTAATGTGAAACATGTAACAGTCAATGATACTGGCACTGAAATTGGATGCTGGAGTTCCGACATAAATCGGCCTCGAGAGGAAACATATACTACCGATAATGTACAAGGCATTCCGCGTCAAGCGAACCTTCCGAGTAGGACTCGAGCGCTTTTCAAGACATTCTTTTCCCTCGGCCCAAACAGGGTTTTTATTTTTTCACTTTAGAACCTGTCGATTATTCTCTAATTTTTACTGAATATCTATTGGTTCATACGCTGTTGAATATAATTATATATTTTATAAAGATTTTTGTGCAGAAAAATAATTTTTTAAAAGTAATGCTAACTTTTCAAAGAAGGAAAAAATGGCAGTTTAAGGTTTTACAAAATGCTTTTTTCACTTTCTGCAGGAATAATGCAATGATGGATTGCTTTTGTGAAACTTTTTTATTTCAGACTCTGTCGATTATTCTCAAATTTGTTACTGAGTATCGGTTGCTCCGTGCCCTGTTCAATACAACGGTAAATTTTACAAACACTTTTTGCCATAAAAGTGATTTTTAAAACAATGTTAACTTTGCGAAGGAATCGTTACTGGTTTAACAAAAAAAAATTGCAGTTTGACGTCTCACAAAATGATTATTTTATTTCGTCAAAAATGTGCATAAATAATGGGTCGCTGGATTACTGTCATGAAACCTTTTTTGTATTTCAGATCCCGTTTGAAATAAATATAACTGAAATAAGATATAAAATAAAAAATTGAGAACTGTCGGTTATCCTAAAATATTTACGGAATATTTGTTTGTCCATACACTATTAAATACAATTGTAAATTTTGTAAAAATTTTTGTCCATAAAAAAATAGTATTAAAACATAACGCTAGCTTTGCAGACGTCGATATTGGTTAAAAAAAAATTACAGTTTAAGGTTTCACAAAATGACCTTTTTTCCCTGTGTATAAAATGTGCATAAATAATGGGATGTCGGATTATTGGTGTGAAACTTGAAATGAAATGCCTCGCGTGTACGAACTCTTCTTCCTTCCATCTCGAAGCTATTTCGACATCGCGTGGGGGCGAATCTCCATGCGAGTGTGCTTCACTCGGCTGGCGCGTCTAATCTAACAACTGCTCGAGGCATTTACGGCTCGCGCGTACATGTACTCGTCCTACTAAACGATTTCGCGCCTCGAGGACGCGATGAATTGCACGGCATCCTTTCGCTTTCCTTCGATACTCGTTCCGAGCCAATCTCGGAAATGGATCGGATTTGCCGAACGCTTTCTCAATCAGTTAAATTTAAAACACCGTCATCCGAAATTTCGTCAATTACCGAGAGAACCAACTACAAATTTAAGTAAATTTTATCGACCTGTTCTCCGATATAAAATTTAAAAAAAAACTTTTTTCGCCGTTAATATGCATCAGCGCACATTAACTGCTACGCATTTCACGACTTCGACAGTACAGGAATTAATTTATCAGCGGATCCTGAGGATCGCACCGGCCAAACCGGATCCATTCGCGAGCCCCATCGTAATTTCTCAATCCGACGATCATACATTTCGGCTTCTTCAAAAGAAAACTCCTCCGACCTCCCCACCGCGAAATAAACTTCGAATTTGTATTGCTTCCTTAAATACCTTCATTTTTTATTTTTTGTCGCTTTGGCAAAAAAAAAAAAACAATAATAATATTGTTTGGCTCTCTATTAGTGTAACCCTTTGAATAAAGTAAATCGCTCGAGTCACTCTGCCGCGTGAACGAGATACGCAGACCGTATAATTGGCAGTTCATGCCGTGAATATAATAAACACGTGGGAAGTATATAAAGTATAACGATAATAATAGTTTCTTGAGTTTCGGATCGAGCTCTAGCTCGCGAGGGTTGCCGAGAGTATAATTTCAGGTATAAGGTTGGTCATTTATAAGCGACTCTCGAAGCCCCTCGAGAGCAAACATTTTGCTCCCTTCTCGAGATAGCTCAGCGTTGCACTTATATTCGAACCGGCAAAAAAAAAAAAAAAATCATACCTGAATACGGGCGAGCTCAGTCCGTACGGTAACTACGGTTGTGTATATCTGTAACGAGGTGTGAGTGTCGAGAGTTTGAAAAAAAAATAAAAAATAAAAAAAATAATAATAATGCGATACACGTATGTGTGTACGGTAATGCGCAGCGAGGGGTTTGCCACTCGCGAGAGCTGCGCATGCGCGCTTTGGGCGCGAACGTTACACTCTACAATATTCGTTGCCTTCGCGAGATTTACGAGGTTCGAGGCTGCCGGGATGTTGCTCTCTTGCCGGGGAGAGCGAGCCGCGCCGGGGTTTAAACTGGTATTATTCAACTGCTATTATCGGGGGGTTTCGCGTTCAGCCTCGATTCCTGCTCGATTTGCATTATTAAAGAAAAAAAAAATCATTCAAATTGTCATTGAGTGTGTGTATATAGTATAGTAATAAATATCGAAACAAAGTGTCTGTTGAACACGTAATACGGGGACATTTGTAGGCCATGCTTTTACGGTCTTCATGGCTCATTTGACTAGCTACTGTCGGTGGCACTGCCGGTATACGGTATATCATAAGCACTACCGCGAGACCATTGGAGAATGTCATTGTCTTACGGGAGCAACGCTCGAGAATTTTTCCCTTTCTCTACGGTATTTATCGACTTATAATAACAATGATAATTGATTTATTCATGGTGGCCGTTTTTTCCCCGGAAAAAAATTCCCTGACTTTTCCCTGACTTTTCACTGACCAATTAAACATTTTTCGTGAGCAAACTTCTAACGACTTATAATCAAAAAAATTAATGACCCAAATGAAAATTCCTAATTATTATATTAACATTTAATTCTATTTTTTTTTCTTCAAAATGAAATGTTGCCATTTTTTTAAAGGCTCCCTTGTATGTACTTCTTATTTATTTATAAAAGGTATGGCGACAATTTACTTTTTCCCTGACCAATTTTGAAATTCCCTCACATTTCCCTGATTCTCTGACCGCGCCCACCATGTTATTTTATTCAGGGTGAAATAACGGTGCGGAAACGGAATTGACACAGTGCAAGTGCGGATCGACAAAAGGCACTCATAGTACGTTATGTTTCAAGAGAGGAAAGCGCGCGATTTTTGCCGTGTGCGAATTTTGCAGAAATTATGCGAGATGAAAATCCACTCCCTCTCATCTTTTCCGACTTCGTTAAGATAACCGCATTTCTTGCGGCGCAATATCGTCATATCCGCCAATGAGCATTAGTCTCCCGGGAGTAACAGGGCTTCCAGAGGAAGTAATGAGCACTATTACTCTCTGGGGAGTAATGAAACAGCACTGCGCATTGCGCTTAGGTTGTTAATCATCATTGGTCAATAATATGCGACTTTGGACGCAAAGAACGTGCAGTGAGAGAAGGATCTAGTACACTGAAAAAAAATTCGCTTGCGAAGTCGGGAAAAAAACCTTTTTTCCAAAATAAAAAAAGATCATATTTTGCCTCACATAAACGTACAATGGTCAAAATTTGGTAATGTTAAATATGGCCTGGTAAGAAAAAGGCGCACTTTAGTTAGAGATAGTTTGTTAAATTGCGTGCTTTGAGACAGTCCGATCAAAATTTCTTCTCAAACCTAGTCTAGTCACCTAGTTCGTAAAGTGTAATGTGCGTGGTTATTATGGTCGAGAAGTTATTGTATTTTATTATGTTTAAGGAGCCAATTCAGATGAATTTACAGCTTTGAAAGGGGACAACGATGGAGCGAAATTACCGCGAGACCATTGGAAAATGTCATTGTCGTACGGGAGTAACGTTCGAGAATTTTCCCTTTTTCTACTCTATTTATCTAGTTACAATAACAATAATAATATGAAAAGGCACTAAAATCTATTTACTAAAAATAAAAAACAAATCACATTTTGCCGTATATAAAAAAGTAACAAAAGTCCAAAACATATCAAACTTCTAAAAATGTGATAATGGCAATGATTGGTAATGTTAAATGACCAATAAAAAAAACCGCACTTTAGTGTGAGATAGTTTGTTAAATTGAGTGCTCTGAGGTAATCCGATCCAAACGCTCCTATAACCTAGTCGAGTCGCGGAGTTCATAAATTGTGATGCGTGTGTTTATTATCGTCGGGAAGTTACTGTATTTTACTATATTTAAGGAGCCAATTGTGGTGGATTTACAGCTTCGTAAGAGGGCAACGACGGGGCTAAGTATCGAGGCAGGTCTGCGCGCGCAAACCCTTTTCGTACCGAGTCCAAGTTAACTGTTGCGTTGATCGTTGCAAAATTTACAACCCGAGGAACGCAAATACCATACAATCGCCGTCTCCGCGTGTATAGCGCACACACTTGTATCGACGATGGGAAAAAGACGTAACTTTAAATTTCATCCATCCTCGACGGGTCGGAAATGACGCGGGCAAGTGTACGGCAGCGGGAAAGGTTATCTTCAATATTCCTTCTGTAACTTCGCCGCACTGCCGTGCAGCTTCGAGGGTTTCGAGCCACGATTACCCCGTAATAACACGCCGGCCGGGAGATCGCAAGAACTCGAGGGCGTAGAGAAATAAGGCGAAGGAACAACAAAAGCGCAAGGGAGAAAAATAAAGCATGCCCGGACGGACGTAAGACGAGAAAGAAGGAAGCACGAGGAGCAGCGAAATCCTTCTGTTGCTTTGTTCCGTTCGTTTTTATTTTTATTTTTCATTGTTTTTTTTTATCTTCCGTACATCGGTAATTGGTAAATTCGCGCCGGAGTTTAGGGCCTCTAATTATGGAATATAACGGGGCCCGACCGGTCGCGCTCCCACGGATTCCCTTCCTGAGTTGACAGGGAGCAAATAATCATTTTTTTTCTTCTTCGCTTTTTGCTTCCAGTGCCCTGAAATTATCTCGACCTGCAGTTAATTCTTTGATTCATTTTTTTTCGTTACAAACGCACCACGGCGTGCCGGACGAATCCTTGTTGCTTTGTTTTGGAGCTACTCAGATCAGTCGCGGCCTCGAAAAAGAATAATTGTTTACATTTTTTGTTACCGATCAAGCCAGAGGTCGGTAAGGCTGTGAAGGTTTCACATAGCCTTAAATACTTTTTGATTAAAAAAAATGTTTTTAGTAATTAATTTTAGATTTTTTAAATAAATGTGATTAATCAATTTTAGGTTTTAAAAAAATGTTAAGGTAGTTTAAAAAAGTGACGAAAAAAATAGTTGTTTACATTTTTTGTTACCGATCAAACCTTCACAGTCTTACCGACCTCTCGGTAAGGCTGTAAAGGTTTCACATAGCCTTAAACACTTTTTGATAAAAAAAAAATGTTTTTACTAACTAATTTTAGATTTTTTTATAATTGTTGTAATTAATCAATTTTAGGTTTTAAAAAAATATTAAGGTGGTTAAAAAAAAGTGACTGTGTTGCTCAAGAGGGAATAAAAATACCCAACGTCGGGAATGAGGTGCGAATTGAGATGCCCTTAAGGCGGCCGTACCGAGCGCGAGTCGATCGAAGGAATTTATTCGTGATTGGGAGTGGCGACACGGGGTTCTAGGCCGTGTTGATTCGACGAGTTTCAGACAGGTAAGTACAATGTGCTTCGATGCTCGATCGACCGAAGCATAAGCCCGCCAACTTGGCCAACCGCACAGCTGTATATAATTACAATCGGCAGAGGAGGAAAGTCGGCTCGAACGTTTGAATAAACGATAAGACCCCAATGATTGATGAAACCCTCGCAACGCCCCGGATGCCTTTGGAGACATTTAAAAAACAGCACCGACACGTAACACGCTCCGCGCAAAACACGCACGTGGGCTTAATGCAATTTTTTTCTATATAAATATTTGGCGGATAAAAGATTTTTTTTTTCTATATAATATTTAAAATTACGAGTAATTGCCGAGTTTTCCTCGGAGAAGTTTACGGTGAGTGAAAACAATATGTACGATAGTAATTACGACGCTGACTCACGGATAACAGCAGCTGTATTTATTCTTTTTCGCATCGCGGAGACCCGACGATAAATTGCATTAAAACTCTTGTTATGTACAACCCTCCGGAACGCGAACACTTTCTTTACGCCTCGAGCGCAATTCGCATAATACGCACGTAATTTCGCACGGTTCGGTAGGATCGCGCGAGATGATCTTCGAAGATAAAGGGCCGCAGTTTCCCTAAAGGCTCGACGAGAGTACGGCGGGAGGCAATAACGAGCGGATATTCGCTTATTGCGGGCACGTGAGTCACTTTCCACCGTGCACTCGACGCATCCTCGCACGTGCGAAGATTACTTCGAATTAATGCGATCGGCTATCGTACCGGAAGTACTTGAGGCGAGTGCGATCTCGGTGCTGTTATTTAATCCCAAAGTCGCCATTGTTCTCATTCGAGTTCAGACCTTCGGGGCAATTTATCCTTTTTGTATCATAAAAAAAAATTGAAAATTGATGATTTAAAAAATATTCACAAAAAATGCAAAGTTTTCCATTTCAAATTGCAATATCTTCGGCTTTGTGCATCAAAAACCAATGCAGATTTAAAGGAATATCCTAACAAGGTTTGTCAGATCGTTATAGTGATGTACCAAGGTATTAAATAATGTGTCCCATTTTTGTAAACAAAATTAAATAAACAATAATCGAATTAACCGTACAGCGTGTATAATTACATGTGTAATAACTACATGTAAAATTTTTTGTAACTTTTAACTGAGGCACAATGGAAAAATAAATTGTAAATTGAATGTACTGGAACTTTAAATTTTGCCTAAAATTTACCAAAACTTTCATTAAAAATAATACTGTTACCGTAAAATTGCAACGCACACGTATTTGAAATTTTAGAAACAGTTTATGTGAAAAAAGTTTCCAATATCGTTCATTAAGTTTCAAACCAATTATTTTTTTATGGGGTTTTTCGCACATGAATCTCCTCGTTTTTCAATAAGTTAGAGCTTCACAAAGGAAACTTGGTTTTAATAAATATTAAAAAATGTTACAAAGTAATTTGCAGATGGTTTCCTCATTTGTTACAATTTTGCGCATAGCTTCATCTGTGAGGAAGCCAAAATCGTTCAACGAACTTTCTCACAATGAAAGCTTTGCGTGAAACTGTAGCAAATGAGGAAGCCACGCGCTAATTGCTCTGCACAATTTTTCGAAAGGATGTTTCGACCGGAAGTGACATCACTCTGGAAATATATCACTTCCGGTTTGAAAAATTCGGCCGGCCGGAAGTGACGTATTCCCGCTTGAAAGATCGAGATCTTTAAAGAATCGTACAAGAGCTCTTGCGTTACAAAAACAAAAATGGTCCGCCACAAGCGCAAACTCACCCTGTATCCGTTAAGTTTGTTGTTTCGCCGAAGAATGACGGAGTTCGCGGGGACTTTGGCGTCGACTTCGTCCTTGACGCGTACGATTTTGGGTGACCTGCCGCCCTGAATCTGTTCTCTGCGGCCACTCTTGCGCACGGCGCACTCCCTGGCCGATCGCCTGCCGCCGGCGCTCGAGGTTCTCGTAAGCGAGTTTCGTTCCCGATCGAATCTCTGAATCCTCGAGGCGGTCGTTGCCGATCTCGCAACGATTTTGTTGTTGCCGGCCGGTTTCGCCGTCGGCGACGAGCGGACGATCTCATTGTCCCCCTCGGTTTTCCGCTCGTTCCCGCAGTCGTTGCCGGAACCGCCTCGCTCGAGCATCTTCTCCTGCAGATTGAGCGCGAGCTGCCTTATCCGGGGCGAGGCGAAGACGCTGCCCTGCGGCAGCGACGACACTCTGAACGGCACGGGCGGCGGCTGACGAACCGATTCGCCGCTCCTCGCCGTGTTATCCTCGTTCCTCGAACTCTCGGGCGGCGACTCGTCCCGGGAAAATTCTATCGCGTTCTCCTTGCCCGACGACTCGGTCGGCTCCACTTCCGGTTTCGTCTCCTCGAACCTCTTGCGCGGCGAATTGCCGTTCAACTCGACGGGCTTCAGCTGGCTGCCAATCCTTGCCGGCTTCTCGATTTCCTGGCGCAACTGCCTTATCTTCGGGGAAATCTTGTCCTGCGAACGTCGATCCTTCTGTATTACGTTGACGCGCACCGCGCCCGGACGCCGGGAATTCTTTCGCTGCATCGGCGACGGCGCGAAATCCAACTCCTCAAGGTCGTCGGGCTCGGGCACTTCCTCCTGCTCCGGCACGACGTACAGCCGAATTTTGTACATCTTTGGTTATTTTTTTTTTCTTTGTATATATATATATTTTTTTTTATTTTTTATTTTTTATTTTTGTTACTTTTTTATTATCTTTTTTTTATTTTTTTTTATTTATGTGGCGGTAATTACAATATTATTGATGCACTTGTGAGTAACTAGGGCTGTACCGGAACGCGCGCCGCGCTGTTCGTGCCTGCTCGCGGATGCGGTATCACAGTTCAGCGACGAACGTGACTTCAACACGGAGGCCAGCTCCGTACTGCACCACGCGCATTATTCACCTTGGAATATTTAATTTTTTTTATATTGAGTATTGTTATTATTTTATTCTCGCGTGTTAACCTGTAAAGTTGTAGGGAAAAAAATCTAGCGTCAAGAGGGATGAGCCTGTTGAGGTGTCGCCAGAAAAAAATCAACAAACGAGCATCGACATCAAAAAATAAAGAAAAAAAAATGCATTTTTTTTCTTTCTTTTTTCTTTTTAAGGTCAATTGTGAAATTATTTTCTTTACTCCGCACCCATAATTAAATGGCGGCTAAGAGAAGCTTCGAGGATTAAAAAAAAAATTTGGACCCATCTATTCGAAGATTTCTTAATCCCTACTTCCTGTTTCGCCAGCTTGCCGAACACACCCAGAAAAAAAATGTATTTGAAGGCCACCTTTTATTAAGACTAAGTAAAATATTTATTTGATTTAAATAAATATTTATTTAAATTAAGTAAATAGCTACTTAAATGAAGTAAATATTTATTTAAATTAAGTAAATAGCTACTTAAATGAAGTAAATATTTATTTAAATCAAATAAATATTTTACTTAATCTTAAACGGTGGCCGTCAAATAATTTTTTTTCTGGGTGCACATGTTTGGCAACTATCACGATTTATACTGCATTATTTTTCTTGCCGTTTAAAGCCAAAGCGAGTGTCACAATATTTATCCCGGCACATTGGCATTTGTAAATCATTAAATGATCCTTCCACCGGCGATATAACCTCGGCGTATAACCGATATGCGAGAGTACTCGTGAGCGCGGGTTCACCGCATTCCTATCGCTACCAGTTACCAAGCTATTTATTACAACCATCGCGCACCTCTCTGCGGTCTCGTACACGATACTCCGGGGATACCTGAATACCTGACGGAAATTCGTCGAGAGTAGGTTGTCCAAGGCAGCTGCGATACCGTTGGCTATCGATAAATACCGTTAATTTTTTTATTTTTCATCCCACATTGCAAATATTTACATCTCAAGAATCGTAACGACCGATTGCAAAACAGTAGAAAATTTAACAATTCAATTTGTATTTAAAGGAGGGAGTCTCGCTGCGCGCTGACTTGCAATAAGAGAAAATTGCAAGTACTTCTTGATGGTGTAAAAATCTGAAAAAAATCACGTATACTAAAGGTAGTGAAAAGATTCATTTTGCAGAATAATAATTGCAAAATGTTATTAACAAATTCATCAAAAAATTCATTGGTTAACAAATTACCCGGCAACAAAACTTTTTTTTGTTATGAAAATGATTCGATTATTTTTTTGAATACGTATGAATTTTTTCAGATTTTTAAGTAATCGTTGATTTTTGTTCTACAAAAAAAATAAAAAATCAACGAGTACTTAAAAATCTGAAAAAATGTATACGTATTCAAAAAATAAACAAATCACTTTCATAAAAAAAAAGTTTTGTTGCCGGGCAATTTGTTAACCAATTATTTTTTTGATGAATTTGTTAATAACATTTTGCAATTATTATTATGCAAAATTAATCTTCTCAGTACCTTTAGTATACATGATTTGCAATTTTCTCTTATTGTTGTCGAACTTATGCGAAGTCAGCGCGCAGCGAGACTCCCTCCTTAATGTACCCAAATAGTTTATATTTTTCACGGTTTTCGAAAAACACAACTCAAGCCCTAAGGGTTAAATAAAACGTTGTTTGATAATTAAATTTAAAAAATCAAACAAAACTGATTCACTACCGGGTTAGCTTTCTGGCAAGTTGCAAACTTAATTATCTCATTGTATAAAACAACAGCAGCGAAGCGGAAGAATCGTTTGAGCGAAAAATGAAAACGATGTTTCCAAGGATAATGGTCACAAGCCTCGGGGACAACGGAGCAGACAATGTGCAGGAAGTAACGGCGGATTTCACTCTCGATGTAAGTAATTCGCGAAGAAACCCGGCGCGGTGAAAGATGTGTCATAAACAAACTAGTCGCCACACTGCCGGAGCGCAAATTAGTTTTCGGCGCTGTGAATTTTCGTTAGGAGTTCACGAAAGTAGCGAGTAAAAAAAAAATACCGAGCGTAAGAGCTGCAACACACCAGTACCATGCGGATTAGGCGGTCCTACATGACACGCGTCTAAGGTTACGAAGCGAGTCGTTATGGCACAATGAGCAAGCATCGCCCGGGCGCTTCGTCCGGAGTACTAAATACATCCGAGACAACGATCGTGGGTGAAGACGAATTACGCAACATTCCGTCTCTTTTTGTTACAGAACTCGTTTATCTTTCTGGTATTGTAAAGTGCGGAGACACGCGCGTTACGCAACGGCGCTCTTCCCATGTTACTAAAACGTTTTTGCTTGTCGAACATCTCGGATGATCATTTCTCAAAACGAAATCTGAATTTTTGCGTGAATTTTGTATTTTTTTATTTATTTTTTTTTTTCATGAAAATTTCGACTTTCTCCGAAGTTCCAAGAGGTTTTTTGGGGTTTCTGTCGAAAATAAAATTGGGTAAATGTATAGAGGAGATTGAAATACCAGTGCGACTTCCGGTTTGGTAAAAACATCGTAGGAAAAAAAGGATGACTGGAATTTCATCGAAAGTCAGCGAGGGAAGTGACTTTATCGACAATTTTATTTAAAAAAATGTATTTAAAATGTATTTAAATAATCCGAAAGCTGATGACTGTGGGTGGATGAAAGTAGAAAATGGCGAATTCAGTTAGACGATTAGATTCACCGATGAATCGACCAGTTGAACGATAAGTCAGATTACTTCACAGCTGGAGAGCGGAGAGCCCCGGGTAAAGCAAGCGCGATTTGTTCTAAAATCCTGGAGAGAAGAAACTCTTAACCCAGTTCGGCTTGGAATACCAATCGCGCTCTACCGCCGCGAGACTTTCTTGCGTTCTTCGGCCAGCGCTTATTCTGTAACGCCTCGAGTGATTGTCAAAAGACGGGAAACCGTTTGCCGCGAGAAGAGTATACACACAGGTATATCCGAGACCGCGAGAGGCTTCGAACTAAACCAGCTGATTCAATGCACGTGCTCCACTTCCAAGCTGTTTTATCTATTTCATTTTTTTACCTCTTAGCGGACATGTGGATGGCGCGTTTAGTCACGTATTTCTTTTTTTTACATTGAATTATCAATTTTTTCTGCATACCGCAGAAAAACAAATAATTCCATTACTAAATTTTTTTTCTTAATCTAGATAAAAAATTAATTAACTATTCCATGTTTTCGTTATTCATATTCGGAATAATTTATCGGTAAGTTCACTATTACGTGTCAATCAATCGACAAATCTTGCGCTCCTAAACTTTTTTTTACCATACAAAAATAAGTCCCTTAATCCTTTGATTTATAATTCGCATAAGTCGTATTAGTGCGTTTTGTCACGCGATTTCTTTTTGACATTGAATTATCAACTCTTTTTCTGCATTGGGCGGGAAACCAAATAATTCTGTAACTACATTTTTTTTAATCGTGTTAGAGATAAAAAATCGATTAACTAATCCGTGTCTGGGTATTGATATTTATAATTAATAATTTGCCGGTAAGTTCACGATTATATGCCAATTAATCGATCAATTTTGTGGTCGTAATAAATCTCTTTTTTACCATTACAAAAAAATACACTATCTAAATCCCGTGCCTCTAATATAGGAATTATTGCGCCAAAAATTTATGATTCTCACGAGTCGCGTTGGCGCGGGGACAGAAATGTCGGAGCGAAAGGATCGTGAAGAGCAATTTTCTCCGGTAATTCCTTAAATAGTATTTGCTCCCCCAAGGTTTTCATTGCCCAACGATTAACGTTACAAAAGTTGGGTAATCGAAACGTTTAAACGAAATTTTTCGACATACACACATTCCCTCGTACAATGAGCCGGCATAGACGGTTATAGAGATACACGCTGAGAAAGTACGCTGCGAAGTCTCAAAGTTGACGGCTGTACTCGCATCGAGTTACAATGGTGCGTTTGCCGTACCGAATCACAATAATACACACATATATGTACACGCCTCACCGTGATGGGTAAACTCGAGCGTGGGCAGATACCTTTGAGACTCCCATTGTTTCTAACCAATTTTTGTGCAATGTTACAAACGCACGAATAAAAAAGATAAAAGCTGTCACGTTCCAATCACTCGACGAACAAAAGAAAAACCAGTCTTAAAAAAAAACATTGAAATTATTAATTCATCTATGAATGACAAAAACGTAATGATTTATTCACAGAAAAAAAAATATCATTGAATCAAGTAAAATTTTCTTGCGTGCTGCCAATGAAGTAAAAACGTTGTACCAATTCTACTCTGAATTCGTACAATTTCATACCGGATTGAAACGATAACATGTCACCTTGACAGTCTTGCTGTCGTTGTTTCAATATCATATGGAATTG
>JAPYZD010008456.1:0-10777 GCA_030522725.1 Ichneumoninae sp. B BG-2022a
ATTTTCATGGCTCTTAGATCATGATTAAGATAAAAAATGATACATCGGAGTAAGCTCAGCTTACCGGGTGCGCATAACATGACCAAGAAAGTTTACTCCTCTGCACAGAACAGTGCAACGCGTTTGATTTTTACCCTTCTAAAATACACCCCAAATTTTTTATACCAGCTATTTTTTTTATGATCAATTAATTCTTTCCTCCACCTCCGGACCGACACCGGACGAGAATTAATTTTCATGGCTCTTGAGTCATGATTAAGACAAAAAACGATAAATCGGAGGAAGCTCAGCTTGCTGAGTGCACATAACATGACCAAGAAATTTCACTGCTCTGCACAGGACAGTGCAACGCGTTTGATTTTTTACCCTTCTAAAATATACCCCAAATTTTAAATACCAACTATTTTTTATGATCAATTAATTCCTTCTAAAATATACCCCAAATTTTAAATACCAACTATTTTTTATGATCAATTAATTCTCTGTTCTCCACCTCCACACCACCACCGGACAAGAATTAATATTCATGGCTCTTGAGTCATCATTAAGATAAAAAACGCTAAATCGGAGGAAGCTCAGCTTGCCGGTTGCACCCAACACGACCAAGAAATGTTACATGGCGGCCGTTTTTTCCGCGGAAAGAAATTCCCTGACTTTTCACTGACTTTTCACTGATCAATTAAAAAATTTCCCTGACCAAACTTCTAACGATTTATAATCAAAAAATTAATGGTGCAAATGAGAATGCCTAATTATTATATTAACATTTTTTAATTGTATATTCTTTTTTAAATATTCCTAATTTTTTATTCTTTAAGGCTCCCTTTTATGTAGTTCTTATTTATTTGTAGAAGGTGCGGCGACAATTTACTTTTTCCCTGACCAATTTTGAAATTCCCTGACTTTTCCCTGATTCCCTGACCAAGATTATTTTTCCCTGACTTTTCCCGGTTTTCCCTGACCGCGGCCAACATGTGTTACTCCTCTACATAGGACAGAGCAACGCGTTTAATTTTTTACCCTTCTAAAATAACCCCCAAATTTTAAATAACAGCTATTTTTTATGCTCAATTAATTCTCTGTTCTCCACCTCCCCACCACCACCGGACGAGAATTAATTTTCATGGCTCCGGGGTCCTGATCCCGACGAGTAACCTTAAATCGACTGCACCTAGCCCAGCGCCGTCCCAGGAGAGGATCGTCCGGTGCGCTGACATTAACTTTCGGCTTTAGCCTCCTTTATGCAAATCTCCCGAGCATCTGTTTCCCGCCTCTCCGCCGAGCCACTCGCCGTTCCTCGGTTCGAGCCTCGAGCTCTTTTTTTCCCGACTCTCGAACATGCCATATACGTTTTGCTGCAACTAGTTTTAATAATAACTAGTGTCGTGCACGATGACATCACAGAGCATACCGCACGCGCTCCCTCGTCTTTCTCCTCCTCGCTTCACCGACTCTTCACGCATGTCCATACACACGCGTTATATCTATATATACAAATATCGTAAGAAGAGTACATATAAGTTCACCAAGTTCAGACAGATGCGAGGAGAGCGAGAGATCCGCGCTAACGAGAACAATTAGGAGTTCCACTTTGCTCCACGGGCGTCCCTCCGTCGTTCCCTCTAAAAATAACACACGGCCACTTAATCGGGCTCTCGCTTTTGTCATAACTCTGACGGCAGATGCGCACTCCTCTCGCCCTCTGTACCGCATTATTACCGAGAATCGCGGGATTGCTCTTTTTTCGAGAGAATCCATCCACTCCGTCCGCGGTCGACGTGGTCCACACTGAAAAAAAAAATGGTTGTATTGACCAAAAATCGCGGTGACATACGTTCAAAGCTGTTATTTGTTTGGTACAAATAAAGCATTGTTTTGTTGAACGATTGTTTGCTTCAATTTCGTCAAAATTTGTTGATCGAAACAAACGTATGGGGCATTCCATACCGATTCGACCTACGTTGGACCCTCGACCTCTTCAATTCGGTTGGTAATTTTTTATAATATAGTTCTAACTCTAAAAATCCCGCCAAATTTTGTTTTTTTTTTGTTAATATTTGCATTAAATTACAATTTTTCAAAGCGAACATATTTTTAGCCAGAATTAAAAATTCTGAAAAAATTCTGAAAAATCCTGTATTATATATGAACATTTTTAAGCCTAAAACCAGAATGGTAAAACGTTTCATCCTAAATATTTTTTGAGCTTTGCTTTCTTTTTTTAAGTGAACATATTTTTAGCCCAAATTAAAAAATCTGAAAAAATTATCAAAAATCATGTAACAGATATGAAATTTTTTAAGCCTAAAACCAGAATGGTGAAACGTTTCCTTCTAGATGTTTTTTAAGCTTTGCTTTCTTTTTTTAAGTGAACATATTGTTAGCCCAAATAAAAAAATCTGAAAAAATTCTCAAAAATTATATATCAGGTATGAAAATGTTCAAGCCTAGAGCGAAAGTGGTATCGCATTAGCTTCTATTTTTTTAAATATAATTTTAAATAATTTTAAATAATTAAAAAATAGAAGTTAATGCGATACCGCTTTCGCTCTAGGCTTGCAAATTTTCATATCTGATACAGGGTTTTTGAGAATTTTTTCAGATTTTTTCATTTGGGCTAACAATATGTTCATTTAAAAAAAGAAAGCAAAGCTCAAAAAAACATCTAGAAGCAAACGTTTTACCATTCTGGTTTTAGGCTGAAAAATCTTCATATCTAATACAGGATTTTTCAGAATTTTTTCAAAATTTTTAATTCCGGGTAAAATGTGTTCACTTTGAAAAATTGTAATTAATGCAAATAAAAAAAAAATTTGAAGTGATTTTTAGAGTTAGAACAATATTATAAAAAATGACCAACCGAATTTAAGAGGTCGAGGGTCCGACATAGGTTGAATCGGTATGGAATGCCCCATATGTGTTGTACCAACAAAATGCACCTTTGAACGTATGTCACCTTTTACGACGCTGCACCGGAGGATGAGGAATTCCTCCGGCACTGGCCGGAGGCGTCGTTAAGTCTTCGGGATTTTCCGGTACATGAAATTTGCACCTGTCCCGCACGATACGTGTTTTATCGTCAGATTTAACTATTTCCGGGAGGCTTTTATTCGAGGCCAACAGGCCTGGCACGCTTCGGCGGCGATGGAGGGTTTTGGAAATTATGAGAGGCGAAAGTCATTTTGGACCACTGCTGGTGCGGATTTCAGCATGGAATATTGAGATGAAAATGATCGCCAGTGGGATTTTTTTAGCGTTACGGGGCCTCGTCGGGCCACTATGTAACGCTCGGAAAGTTCTACTAGGGAAGCGACGGGTTTATAGAGCGTTGTAAGCAAAGAGGGCGGAAAGTTCACTTAGAGAATAAAATTCCACGAATGAACATTTTTTTGTTCCTAAACCAGCGCGTTGATAGAGACTTACCGAAGATGAAATTTGATGTCGTGCAGATATCTTCAGATATTATAAAATGTTACCATTTTTTACGCAAAATTGAAGGGTTCAAAAAAATTTGATGGTAATTTCACATTGGTGATTGCGATAAAAAAAATGTTTATACCCAGCTAAACTAAATTTCCAACACACGCAATAACACGCAAAACTTCAGACCTGCTGTGATCCATGTAATACATCGGTATAATACGGTGCAGAACATGCATCATCAAGGCGCACAATAACGCATACCTATATATGTCCCGCATCCCTTGGTCGTGCTGTGAAAAAGTGAAATAAGTATTATAAAGTGGTACCATTTTTTATAAAAATTGAACGATAAAAAAAATGATCTTAACCTCATACCTTATCCCGCTGATCAATTCAATGGCAATGGTAATTACGAAAAAAAAAAAATTCTCTACCCAGCTAAATTAAATTTCTAGCTATTACACGCAAAACTTCAGACCTGCTGCGATCCATGTATAAAAGGATTAAAAAAAATGATCTCAACCTCATACCTTATTCCACTGAACTCCAATTCAATGGCCCTGGTAATAACGAAAAAAAAATTCTATACCCAGCTAACTAAATTTTCAGCAATTACACGCAAAAATTCAGACCTGCTGCCATCCATGTATAAAAGGATTTTTAAAAAATGATCTTAACCTCATACCTTATCCCACTGAACACCAATTCAATAGCAATGGTAATGACGAAAAAAAATGGTGTACCAGCTAAACTAAATTTCCAACAATTACACATTCCAACAAACTTCAGACCTGCTTCGATCCACGTATAAAAGGATTAAAAAAAATTATCTCAACCTCATACCTTATCCCGCTGAGCACCAATTCAAAAGCAATGGTAATTAAGAAAAAAAAATTCTGTACCCAGTTAAACTAAATTTCCTGCAATTACACGCAAAACTTCAGACCTGCTGCGATCCATGTAATACATCGGTATAATACGGTGCAAGTACATGCATCATCAAGGCGCACAATAACGCATACCTATATATGTTTCGCATCCCCGGCGGGTGCTGTGGGCTTGGCCGTCCAAGGTTCGCACATAAATCCCACTAACCGACTAACGCTAAACTGTAAACATAATTAACGGACGTCGAGAGTAGAGAGAGGCCCCGGGGCGGAATTGTGTGCGGCGGCGGCGATGGGTTCGCCGTGTTTCACCCGCCTCGCTCTGTAATTGCCGGTGCGGGCGCGCGATACCCGGTGCTGGCCCGTTCTCCAAAGGCATGAGCTATCAGGAGCTCGACTCCAGTCCCTCCAGCTTGCCAAACCGAGAGGCACGCAGCCGGAGAGAGATATTCGGCCAAACGGCAGGAGAACTCCGAGTCGCCGGGAGACTTGCACCTGGCAAAGCCGCGACTGATGCAGGCACAGGTATAACCTACCCATAAACATCCACTTTATAGTAGTACTACTATAGAAGTAAAAATGCGGTCGGGTTAAGCAGGTTCAACCGATCGGTGTATGGTTCCTCCCTAACACAAATGCTCAATGTTCCCTCGTGTTCTTCCACCTTACCGTGCCAGCTCCGCTCGAAAACGTAAACCGTACCGGAATCAAATTTATGTAAAAAAATATATTCGGAATATATCAAATATAAAACAAGAGCGGGGCAAAACGGGATAGTAAGATTACTTTGACAAATTTCTTTTTGCGGGACTTAAAGATATAGGTAAACTCAAATCAACTAGAATGTTTTACTCCGCTGGGCACTATTGGTTGACGTTAAAAAAATATAGCGGTGAATATATGATTTGTCGGCGGAAATTTTTTATATGCTATATAAAATAAATTTGTAAATAAATAAATAAATAAATTTGTAAATCAATAAATAAAGTTGTTAATAAATAAATAAACAATAAATGTTCTGGTCTATTACAGATATATATTTTGATATGTGCCGCGTATAATTATTTTCCATACGGGAACTCTTTTATGGGGTATGTGCAGGCTTTTATTACCTATCCGAGATCTCGGATCGATCCGGTATATTTTTACCAATTTTTTTGCAAGACTTAAAGCACGCCGTTTTGCCTTGCTATCCCTTATATTAGACAGAAAAAATGTATTCCCACATATTCAATTTTCTAGCGACAATTAATTTCACAAGGAGAAAATAAAAACTATTGGATTAACCAAATTAGTTGCCATAGAATACGTTCAAAACTGTTATTCGTTTGGTACCAATAAGGCGTTGTTTTGTTAAACGATTATTTGCTTAAATCCATTCAAAATTGGTCGATTCAAACAAACATTTTTGGTAAGTAGCTATTTCCACATCGACTGCACTGAGAAAAACTTACATAGTAAATAGTTCCCAGAGGGGACGTCTACATTTTACAATTACGACAATGACCAAAAATTATAATTGTAACTATAATTATAGTTTAATCAATTGAGTATATACTATCACAAACTATCTATATAGATGTCCTCCGTGCGAACTATTCGTTATAGTAGGAAATACCATCCTTTTTCTCAGTGTGATGAAAACATATTTCCCAACATACGCCACGTACAATTCCATACGGAATTGTCCAATTGTCCAATTGTCTTCCATACGGAAACTCCCTACATACGATCGAGCGTCTCGAGGTCCTTCGGTCCGAGATCTTTCATCGATCCGGCGCAAACTTTGTCGTCCGCGATGCGCGCGCGCTCTCGCTTCTTTTCCATTACATCGCCGCTACGAGGAGTAATCTTTCCAGGTCACTGGTAAAGTGAAACGGAGAATGATCGGCCAACGTATACCGGTTGTATGTACGTGTTTCTCGTTGCGACTCTCCGCACAATGGATTATGTGTCCCGCACGAAGAAGAACTTGTCTCGCTATGCCTGGAATGCGCAACGGTCCCCCGTTCGTTTAATTGAGCTTAATCGTCCGATATTAGACTCGTGCGAGAGATCTACGCGCTGGGTGTAGGGAACGACGTTTAAACCCGTCGTCGTCTGTGGAAGACTCGTCGCCAAAGCGGGTCTCACTTTTCAGCCTCCGTACACACACGTGCGTGTGTGTCTCTTCGTCCGCACATATGCACACATCTATACACACACACATATATATATATATATATATCTATATATCGGAGCGGCACGAGCTCGCGAGCCGCTTGTCTTCACGCTCTCTCACGCTATACGGACTCGTCCCTGTTTTCATCCTCAGAGCACTGAGACAAGCCATGAAAAAAAAAAAAAAAAAAAAAAAAAAAATGAATTCGTAGATGCTGCATATGAAGACGCATGCGGGAGATGAAGCGCGAGAATGGAGCTCGGGTCCCCTCAAAGGGAGCCACGAGCTCGTACGCGGAAAAGGTTTCAACGTTGTCACGATCGTCGTTCGAGGTATTACATTACTCCGAGTTCTCCCCGAGACGCTGTCGAAAAAAAATAAAATCTTCGTCTTTACCCCTGCATGATTTTTTAAAAATTTATTTTGCCTATTTCACTACAGTAGAGAGATAGACGGAGTTATAAAATTGTACCGTTAATAACGATTATTTATGGGGTACTCGGAGCCTCTCGCGGCTTGATCACTCGTGAAATTTATCGTGCCGCGAAAGGGGTTGGAGGAGGAAAGAGAGATGGGGGGGAGAGGGAGAGGGTTAACCGGGAGGAGCAGCAAATGCACCGAGACGATCCATAATTTCTATGATGCAGCAATGAGGTTGCATGATATTCCCCGATCGGATCGGTAAGATAGTGCGATGCCCTCGCAACGATGTCCGTGTGGACCCGAGTTCTCGTATACGTGCAGTTCAGCGTGTATACAGTATATATATATATATATATATATATATATATATGCATGCATGTATGTTATATATACACTTCGATGGATATGGCTGAGAAGGGATGAGAGGGGAGGTAACAAGATTCGCAATCAGGAGCCGTTCCGAGATATCTATCTTGACTCGATATTCCAACGGTGCTCTATCCGTGAGCAACCTCTTGAGCCGATCGGGAGGGAAACACACGTGGACGGTGATGTAAGGAAATATACGTATGGTATAGAGAATATAAAACACATGTTCGATGGGAGTGAAACGAATCCGAGGATTCCATTATTGGATCACACAGTCCAGAAATGGGGGGGGGGGGGCGGGGGGGGGGGGGGGGGGGGGGGGGGGGGGGGGGGGGGGGTGTTTATTCCTGGTTCTGGGGTAGAAGCTGCCTAAGAACACCATGCCGAAACATAAAAGAGAACTCAAAAAAAAATACATACATACATAGGGTAGACCGGGGCAAAACCGGGACGCTAAGCAATGAAACCTGCTACAACGATATCAAAAACATAGATCCATTGTTTTCACACCAAAATTGTATTGGCACGGGTTTTGAAAGGATGTTTAAAAAAACGATCAGAGGCAAAACGGGGTAACCTTCGATTTGACTTGCGGCAACTTTTGTTAGCTTCGTTATTGCCCTATTTTGCCCCACGTCGATATGGCATTTCATGTCCCCATTTTGCCCCGGTTTCCGTCCGTTGGCTATCATGAATCGATTTATTCGATCATTTTGGATGCCCCATTTTGCCCTATGTCGATATGACATTTCATGTTCCCATTTTGCCCCATAACCCCGTTTTGCCCCGGTTCCCCCTACATCAACTTACAAGTAACTTACGTAACTAGTGATATTAGGGTAAAAGTGGTAAGTATGGCCCACCTCGATTAACACGTAAATCAATGATATGTGGACCGGGCCATATTCCCCACTTTTACCCTAAGCAAAAATCTAGCAAGAATTAAACAAAATGAAAAGTACGCATACAAGAATGAACCAAAAATTAAGAAAATAGCAACAAAAAATAAGCAAAAATATTAAGAAAAGGAGAGGGAGTGATATGTGGAAAGTGAGAATTTTCTCTCCCCGTATGCGATGAGGGCGCGGGGACGGAGAAAGTGTCGATAAAGAAGGGATCTTTTTCGGGCGAAGAGTCCGTGATAGCCGGGTACCGTTCCTTGGAAGCCCTCCGGAGCGTATCCGAATGCCTTGGCCAAAAGCGTGACAAACGAGAGGCAGTAAAGAGTAAAGACCATTATCCCGACGGGGAGGCGTTACCGCGGTCGCGAGCTTTTGCCCGAGCACGGAGATAGTGCGGTATCAATGCTGCAGTTTGCTCGGCCGAGGGAATGGTCGCGCGAATTTAAACGGGAGGAATGCGGTGAACGGTAAGAGTCGAGGACGAACTTCGGGGATGTCAGTTTGCAGTTTGGATGGGAAAAATGTAGAGTAAAAGTGGGGAATATGGCTCGGTCCATATATCATTGATTTACGTGTTAATCGAAGTGAGCCATATTCACCACTTTTACCCTATGTAATAATTTCGAGAACGGCATTGATGGAAATTATAAATTCGCTGATGAGGGGGCGGATGAGAGACTTGAGGCGACGTTGTGGTTCCAGAAAACTTTGCGGAAAATATTCTGTGCTCGGTCTGTAACGAATGCCATTTTTAGATCGCAGCTGGGTGAAAGAAAATTGTCTTTCCTCGAGGAATTGATATACGCAGGGAAAGACGATTTTCTTTTTGCTCAGCAGTTTGTGACCTCCAAATGGTGTTGATTACAGGTTTTGTTACCGACGCCAGTGTTTCACATAATCTTAAGGATTTGTGGACCATAACGCATGTCTGTTCGATCGCTGAATCGTTTGCATCTTTTTCAGATTTTTTGACCGTGTAGTTTTTTTAGTAATGCCTGTACAAAGCTGCGTAAGATACCGTGTATACGCTTCGGAAATCGGTCGGTAACGACAGAATGTGGCAATTTTCTCCGCCGATTTCTGTGAGATTCGAATAAAAAACTTACCACAGCGAAGGGCAAACTATCAGACAGATTGTGTCCAAATTTAAAGAAGATTCACCGTTTTGTTTCCGAGATAAATTTAATAAACTAAAGACCCTATCTATGTCTAGCCGCTTGCTATGTCTTCGTTTCTCACTCGATTTTGGCCCAAACATCCTTAAGAAGGTTGGAGCACGCTAGACAAATAAGTTGTTTCTTAGAAATGGACATTGGCATTTATTGAAATTAGAAATTCACTGATGAAGGCCTTGAGGTGGTGTGGTGTATTTTTTCCGGAACTTATCCCGCACTCGGCCGGTAACAAAAACTGTAATGCATGCCGTTTTGAGACCGCAGACGGCTGCGAAAAAAGAAAATTGTCTTTCCCCGAGGAATTGATATAGGGTGAAGGGGGCAAAATGGGGCAACGGGGCAAACCGGGGTTTTGGGCAAAACGTCATTTTCCAATAATTTTTGGATGCCGGAATTCGCCCTATCGGATACATCAGGCTTTTCTGCCCAGTTTTGTCACCTTGTTTTAGTTTTGCCCAAAAACCCCGTTTGCCCCGTTGCCCCATTTTGCCCTGCTCTCCCCTCCGTAGGAAGAGACAATTTTTTTTTCCTTAGCAGTTTGTGGTCTCAAAATGGCGTCTATTACAGGTTCTGTTACCGACGCCGGTATTTCAGGCAATCTTAAGAAAGGTGGAGCAGAATAGACAAATGAGTTCTTCGCCAAAAATAGACATCGGCATTGGTAAAAATGATAAATTCGGAGATTAAGGAGAGGATGAAGGTGATGTGGGGCATTCCTCCCCGGGTGCCTATCTCATGCTCGGCCGGTAACAAAAACTGTAATAAATGCTGTTTTTAGATCACAAACGATTGTGGAAAAACAAAATTGTCTTTCCCCGAAGAATTGATATACGCAGGGAGAGACAATTTTCTTTTTCCTCGGCTGCTTGTGTTCTCAACATGTCATTTATTACAGATTCTGTTACCGACGTCGGTATTTCGCGTAACCTTAAGAAGTTTGGAGTCCGACACTCTAAAGAGTTCTTTGTTAAAAATGGATAATTTTTTCGTTTACCTATCGACGAAATTTCCTCGTAAACAAAAAAACCATAATTTTTTACGGACAACACCATAGAATATGTCAATAGCAAATGAGTAGAGAATTTTACAAGAAAATCTATGAACCTATCACATCGAATTTAAGAAAAAAAAATGGATTAATAATTGAAAAAATTCAACAAACATCTCCCTTGTATAAAAAACCCACAAATGATTTTTAAAATTTTTAATCCATTGCCATTAATCGTTTTCCAGTCGACAGCGCGGAGCGCTCGGACCTCCTTGAAAGGAGACGCGCTCGACACGTCGGGCTTTTGCAGACCGTACAGAAAACCGAAGACGAGAAGGACCTCCCGGCCGATGCACCGAAGAAAACTATATTTCCATTATACCCAACGATGCTCCGGTGCTTATAAAACCCCAATGTCCCTTCATGATACTTTACGACAAGTAAAATTA
>JAPYZD010008462.1:0-11192 GCA_030522725.1 Ichneumoninae sp. B BG-2022a
AAAGGATGGTATTTCCTACTATAACGAATAGTTCCCAGAGGGGACGTCTATATAGATAGTTTGTGATAGTATATATTCAATTCATTTAACTATAATCATTGTTACAACCATAATATTTGGTCATTGTCGTAACTGTAAAATATAGACGTCCCCCCTGGGAACTATTTACTATGTAAGCTTTTCTCAGTGTAGCGCGAATTTCTGAATTAACGAAAACTGAATGTTGATTCGAAGCGAGAAACTTTTGAGAAGCTGATAATGACGTTGAAGACTGGACATCTGATGGTACAATGAAATGCGAATATCGGGTAAACATCCTTCACTGCCTTAACAACCACGATATTCGGACAGACAGACAGATAGACAGGCAGATGGAAGCAGCAGGAAAATGAGACGAAAATTCAGCTGACAGCATAGAAGTTTACCGACGGGAAAGAAGAGCTACAAGATAGAGCAAAGGAAACGGTCTGGCGAGAGCGGGAGAGATAAAGAGGGAGTCATCCGAGACGTTGAAGCGGAGAAAGAAAACGAAGCTAAATAAATCGTGACGGCGAAGCGCGCCCGCAACTTGTGGGAGACTTCCACGAAGAGGCTGGATCTTCGAAGCTGCTACCTGCAACAGCGCCAAGATATTCTCTTTCGTACGTCCCGGGACGACGTTCGAGCCACTACAACTAATATTATTGTAGCCCTTGTATGGCCGCCGCTCGTATATCACAAGACCCTTTCCAATCTCTGCCTGCAAAATTTCAACCAAGTTCACTCGCTCTCTTCAGCAGTCTCGAAACTTAACGCACACAAGAAGTATAAACATGACCTGTTATTTTGTATTAATTCTTCATTATTATTGTTTCATCATTTTTATTATATTTAACAATAATTAATGTTGGACTGTCGATAGATTAAAAAAAAATACACTGGAAAAAAAATATCATTGATTCAAGTAAAATTTGCTTGCGGGCTGCCAAAGAAGTAAAAAAGTTATTTCAATTCTACTCGGAATTCGTACAATTTCATACCGAATTGAAACGATAATATGTCACGTTGATAGTCTTGCTGTCGTTGTTTCAATATCATACCGAATTGTAAGAATTGAGAGTAAAATTGAAACAAACATTTTTTTCTTTGACAGCCCGCAAGCAAATTTTTTTCTCAATGTAGAATTTGCGTCTTATCTATCGCCTGTTCGATATAAATTCCCGTGTGGAGTTCCAATTTCGAGAAACACCGTCCGACCTTCGACGATTCAATCGATCGGCCTTTGCTGACGTACGTATTGGCTGCTCGAAGATTTATTCGAGAGTACAGCGAAGACACATCAGCAAGTAGTGGTGACCTCTGCCCCATCGTCCGACCCGTGCTCGGTCGGTAACGAAAGCTGTAATTAATATTCTTCACCGTGGTAGCCACTTCCGGTTGAGTGCGAACTGTCAAGTCGAGAGTTCGCACTCAACCCGGCACAGTACCGTGTAAGAATTTGCTTTTGGAGCTGAACAGTCAGTTCGATTAATCAAAGTCCATTGCAGTTTTCGTTACCGACCGCGGTAACTCGCAGCCAAGAGAAACAAAGTGCAACGTAAATCGAAAAACTTCGTTGCATCGTAGGTAAAAATGCATCAACGTCAAATGGAAGATCGCCGATACAGGATCGTTGTTTTCCGGCCCATCGGGCGAGGTGTACTCAACTGTGAAAAAACAACGATCGAACACAAAGAAAAACACAAACAAGCGGACAGACAAACAGAACAAAGTTTCAAATTAATCAACGCGGAGGTTACTTCTGAAATTAACGATGAAAAAAAAAAAAGAAAAATGTATGAATGAATTACGCTTCGGTGCTGAACTTTGCGGGGTTCACGGTAGCTGGCACACGAACTTTTGACCCAGCAGCCCGGGCAGCAACCACCGGTTGCTCCCTCGGGGTCTGCCCAGTTTAACCGTTCGCCTCCTTCGCCATCTCTCCAATTCTCCTCCGGGCTTTTATAAAATTCAACAATCAGGCTTGACTCGAATCTCCCGTGGCAATCGTCTCGGGGATTCAGGAGGGAAGGACAGGTGGATGGATGGAGATACAGGGAAGGCAACGATGAAAGTTGAATGCTCTTGTCGCAGTTAAATAATAAGTGCGATCGAGTAACGAGCAACCGGGTCAACGTATCGATTACGGCGAGTCTTGTGTGCAGAGGTGCAGAAAACTCACCTCCGGGCTTTCACTCGTTGCGGCTCGCCGAGAGCTTCCGAGGACTTCCGGCGTCTCGATGCGAATACCGAATTAACGTATCCGTAGCGATCGACTTACCTCGTCATTATTTTTTTTACTTCCGGTGAAAAAAAAATCACATTACCTCGCAGTCGCAACTTTTGCATGAGAAAGTGAGACCCTCGTCACGCTTCCCTAGGTCGTCGCCGAAGGCGATCCGTTGCTTGGAAAAATTACACTTCGGATAAAACGATGAGCGAAGTTTAAAGTTGTTTCACTCTTGTTCGCTGGTAAATAACGTTGGATTGAATCGTACAGCGATGAGGTGCCTCTTTCGTGACCGTATAATTCTTCCGGGCTCGTTTTCGTTGTTCCACCGGTTTGAAGTCCACCCCCGGCATGGGGCAAAATGACACACGGCGTTGACGACGAAACGATTAATCATGTGAAACTCTAAATGCGGAGCAGCCGGTATTAGCATTCACTGGCTCGTCGGCAGACGTAATCCGAGGGAGGGCCCTAATTCCACGTACTCATCAATGGCTGGCATTGAGATTACAGTACCCGGGTTGATTAAGGGCAGGGTGCTGCAGCGATAATTCCCTTGACGATTAGCTCCGTGATACAGAACAAGTTTCGTTCCTTATCTAACTTTTTCCTCGGGATTTATTATTGATTCACACATAATCCGGAAATACTATATGCCTCGATGGCTCGATTACCATCCTTACATGACTCGTATAAGATGTTCGCGTGTTGAGGTTGATACTCCAACGATATGGCGCCTTTCAGCATACAATTGACCGGTGAAGGGGGAGGACTTTTTTTCTTCTTTTTTTAAGTCCTGCGAAAAATCCAGCGATATTGATGGGTAACAAAACGGTACTCTGACCGTGCAAAAAAAATCCCGCGTTTAGTATTGAAAAAAATCATAAAAAGCGTTAAATATTTTATATCATTTGTTTCCTGCATATTTCCGACAATTTTTAAAAATTTTTTTAAATCGTACTATAATTTTTTTTTATATTCGAACGTAGACATTTTTTTCACACAACCTAACAACAACACCGCTACGAAGGATTGCTTTCGTAATTTTTTACACGACCTGTTTCTTTTAACGGCAAAAATAAGGTAAGTGGCATTTTTTTTGCATGCAATTGCTGATGGAGGTTGAATATAACCATTCCTTGATATCCGACATTAAATAATAAGTATAGTCGGTGCTAGGATATTGTGGTTATCGTGGTTATACTTGCTTCGATAGATTTATGACCCAGAGAGAAACAAGTTTAACTGTACATGTCGACTGTCAACGACCGTTACTGTTACATAGGCGGAGAAACGTTTCTCGGTGACTTAACGCCACGCGAAAACTTATACTTTCTATTTCTATATTAATTTATTCGCCCCTAATCGCTAGCCCGCGGCAGGCCGCCACGTATCAGCGCGATCGCTGAAGCTCGCGCGTCTATTAGACACACAGGCTGCTTCTTCGGTTCCTCCACTTGTTCCATCGACACGGTCGCACTGCTTCCATCCTGGACATTCGCGCTCGCGTACCTTCAATTTTTACCGTCCAAACGGAGCCTCTCACTCGAGCGAGGCTCGCACCTCGTATGAAACTACCTTTCGCCAGGAGGTGGATTATTCCAGGTCACGGTGTCGTGTAATATTTATGACATCACTCGGTCCGAACGAGAATTCAAACGAAAGTAACGAGATTACTCTCACTCTCGCGGGCTCTCGGGCATGAAGAATGGGGGGAAGACCGGTTTCTTCGCCGACGATTCCTCTCGTGTGAATACTCCACCGTACCGGACTCGACGGAACGATCATGAAATGAATTTGAAAAAAAAATAAACTGCGGGTGGGGCAAAACGGATCAGTGTCCTTTATTCAAGATATACATTTTTTTTAAACATTTTTTTTACGTTCGGCATAAATTTGGTAAGCAGTCTGCCCCGCTCTCCACTATGAATGGGGAGGAGATCCGTTTCGTTGGCGACGATTCCACTCGTGTGAATAAACCACCTCACTGGACTGGACACAACGATCATGATATTTTTTTTTATTTAAGTGTGAGTGGGGCGAAATAGAACAGTGGCCTTCATTCAAGATATAAATGTTTTTTATTTATTTTTTTTACGTTTGGCATAAATTTGGTAAGTAATTTTCCCCGCTCTCCCCATGAATGGGGGGGGGGGGAAGATCGGTTTCGTCGCCGACGAGTCCACTCCTGCGAATGCACCACCGTGCTGCACTCGACACAACGATCACGAAATAAATTTTTTTTAAGTTTAAGTGTGAGGGGGCAAAACGGAACAGTGTTCTCAATTCCAGATAAAACTTTTTTCACGACCCGCAAGAATTTGGTAATAATGGTTTCTCTTGCCCCGGGGAGTCCATTTTGCTCCACTCTGCCCTATGTGCGATAAATAAATGATCCAAGTGCCGGAAACGGTTCGTTCCGGTACGTCCCGGCGACGGAATAGACCTCACTCTCGCATAGTTTCGTGTATTCTGCGAGAACGGTGCACCTCAACCGTTCGCTTTACGACCGGCCGTTTGGATGCGGGCCTGTCTCGCGCACGGTTCCTCGCCTCGGCCTTGCTCGCTCTCGTTTTCTCCGTAGTTTCGAGCGGCCATAGCCCGCCTCGCACTCAGGACCAGAAAACGATACGTCGTTCGAAAGCGGCCCTTCGGCCCTTAAATGCCCGAATGAATACAACGAGCGAACCTATCCGAATTTCATTTCGCTGGCAATAAAGCGAGTTCCACCGTGCCTCTGCTCTTCCTGTCCTTCCACTCAGCTTGGCCGTCCACGTCACAAGTGTCTCAAAGACAAGCCGTGCTATCGCATTACAGCAGGCATATATATTTTCATAATTCACGGAGTGGATGATTAAGCCGGTCGGTGGTGCTCGTACATACGGGGAACGAACGATGAGCCATATGTAGCGTGGCGTCAGCGTGACTCGACTTTTTCTTTTTTTTCCCCCGATCCCTATCGTTCCCTCTTGTCACTCGTAGCGATGTACTCCTTCTCGCACGCTTAACTCCCGGGGCAAAAGAAATTTAATTTCTTCAACATGCTGGCCCATCGACGGTGACGTATCTTCGCCAGAATTGTTTTTTTTTTCGTTCACCATGAATGTCGCAAGAAAGTTCGTAGGTACTGTATGATCCGTGAAACGTCTAGGAGGGAGTATGCCGAAGTAATTTATTTCGGGCTGCCACGTCGTGTCGAGTGATGTGCTGTTTATAGTTGTTTCTTTATTAAGTGGAAGGTTGCGTTTCTTAGGGCAACGGTTGAAGCCTTTCGAATAAATTATCGAGGCATCGGTAATGGGACACTGCGAAAAAATATTGGTTGGATTAACCAAAAGTCGCGGTGACATACGTTCAAAGCTGTTATTTGTTTGGTACAAATAAAGCATTGTTTTGTTAAAAGAATATTTATTTCAATTTATACCAAATTTGTCGATGGAAACAATAGAAAATACAATTGCCAGTCGGTACGCCATCTTTGTTTTTTATCTTGCGCCACATTCCCCCATATACTTGTAGGGAAGATCGGGGCAAAATGGGACAACGGGACAAAACGGGGTTTTTGGGCAAATCTAAATTTTCCAATCATTTTTGGATCGGACAAGGTGGCAAAACGGGGCCTAATGCATCGATGGAGCGAATTCGGACATCCAAAAATTATTGGAAAATGACGTTTTGCCCCATGCCCCGTTTTGCCCCGCTGCCCCATTTTGCCCCGCTCTACCCTATAATAAAACACCATGCTGTACAAAAATAGAAAATAGTTCGAACACGGAGCCCCAGAAATGTGTTTTTTTTTCGTCTTTCATCACGCAAAGTCCAATTTTCGCCCGTATTACCGTCGTATCTCTGCCTGCACAGTCAAATAGCCACGTGTGAATATGACTTTTTTTTCTTCATTTTATCGATTTTTTTCACACAGTAAAGTCGGCTGCAAAGTACAACTGAATGGCGTGAAGTCCTCGCTCGCGGATAAATTCTCGCACAGATCGCAATCGTTCGATTAATATCCCCGACCAAGTGAGCGCGACTCGCTGGCGTTGATCTATGCAGATCGGTACGTGTGATTCGAGCGATTGTGAATGGCAATTCTAAATAGATTTGAAATATAATTTTAGTTAAAAAAATATATTATCGATGAATCGGTAATGGTATAATCGGCAATCGGCACGCCATCTTTACTTTCCATCTTGCGCCATATTCCAGTCTATACTTGTATAATAAAACGCCATACAGTAAATGAAAACCGTTCGAACTCTGCTCCCAGAAAAATAATTTATTTGACGGCCACCGTTTATTTGATTTAAGTATTTCATTTAAGTAACTATTCGGGAATTCGCAATTTTTGAAAAAAGTCTGTGATAGCTCTAACTTTCGTAAATTTTGAGCTATCGTCATAAAATTGCACACGAATATAGTATTTTTACCAAAGACCTTTCGTATTGAATTTGGCCGAAATCTCCCAAAGTGATCAGATGTTATGGAATTTTGATTATTTTCTAAAATTACCAAAAACCGTCTAATTTGAGTAAACATGGAGGTATCGAGCTTAAATTTGGCATGGGAATGGACTAACTCTGTACAATGTTTCGTATTAAATTTGGTAAAAATTGATGCAATCGTTTAAATTTTCTGGGTTTTGAAAAATTTAAATTTTTCTGAAATTAAACTTTTCAAAATCCCACAATCCCAATTGATCTGAATTTCTGAATTAAATACCACGCAAACAGTAAAATGAGTTATAGTTTCGTTATTAGCGCGGAGGAATAGAATAAAATTTGCCTTAAACCGACGCAATTTGCAAATTTCAGTTTGCGATATCCTATAATAAATTCCGGGGTAAACTTTGACGGTTTTCTTTTATGAAATGTAGACATTTTCTATGTTACGAAAAAGGTGAAAAGTAATTTGCACATGATTTTTCTATACTTTTTGTTGTGACAATTGTATTTTAATCAAAATGGAACAACGGAATTTATCATAGAGGAAGTTATGTACAAAAAGGTAAAACATGAGGAAGTAATTGTGCAAATCACTTTGCACGCTTTTTTTCCATGTGTGAGTGTCCCAGAATATTCATTTTATCATTCATCACAAAAAGTCAAATTTTTTCCCATATTACGTTCGTATCTCTGTTTGCAAACTTAAATCGCCGCGTGTGAAACTATTTTTTTAAATTTCATTTCATCCATTGTTTTGCACACACCTAAGTCAGGTGGAAATTACATCTGAACGGTGCAAAGCCTTCCCCTACGGATAATTTATCGCACGGATCGCAATCGTTCGTTTAATATCCCCGAGCAAATGCGCGTGACCCGCCGGCGTTGATCGAACGATCTATGCCGATCGGTACGTGGGATCCGATCGATCCACGCGATTATTGGCTCGCGAGACTTTTTCTGTCGTAACGATCCTTGCGCGATCGTCGTAGCCCGAGTCGAATCGCGTAACGAGGGAACGACGCAACTCCCGCGAGATCGTGAGCCACGTGCTTCACCTTGCGTCCGTTTTCACCTGCGGTTTCTTCGGCGTCGTTTCGAAGCCGATCGTGCTTCGGCTGCTGCGCGCCCGACGGTGTCCGCCGGATCGCTCGATCGCCCGGTGCGCCGCCCGCACTCCCTTCCCGATCATCTCCAGCCGACGATCGTGGACCGCGGAGACGAGGCTGCTCGGACTTTTCGTTTTTCCCTCCGTGGCCTTGGCACGACCGGAACGAAACTCGAACGCCCACTTGCCCGTTCGCACGGAACGAGCCGGGGTCGTCGGTTGTGGCTGCGCGCGCACCGTGTTGCGTTCGCCGCGAATCCATGGACCGGAACCACGCTGATAAACGACCGGCCGATGCGCGTTAGCGAAAACCGAATTCGCCAGTCGTCCATTTCCGGTTCCGTTGCAGCTCGCTCAGCAATATTCGGTGGTTCAATTGTCAATCTAGTTGATTGGGAGACTGTTTTTTTTATTGACTGCAAAGGCGTACAATGGATAAGCGTAGCCTGCACGGAGAGGAGCATCCCGAAAAACTACCAAGTCACGTGGTAAAGTTCGACCAGACAACATGGTGCACGGACGTCACAGCTAACGAGATGTGAAATTTTCACAGGAACCATAGCAATATTTTTTTAACCCATATGGTAGGTTTTTCCGGAAGGTGGGTTGGCAACATTTTACGTATCTGGCTATGAATTCCGTGGATTAAAAATTTTTTTTTATATGTAGACCGTATACATAAAAAAAAATTAGTCGACATAATATGCCGGCACAAGATAGGAATCTAAAATAAAACGGTCCGCGATTGGAACGTCACTGATGAGTATATTTTTTGGTAATAAGATCTTAAATTCTAGCGAACATTACGGGATATTCTGGATAATATTTTCGACAGCAAAAATGGCCATATTTTATAACAGAGTTTGTTAAGTTTAATACGAATGTCTGCGGGGATGTCGCTGTAGTTCTCATAAACCTGACATTTTGTCGGTTTTTACCAGATTAATGGTAATTTCTATCACAAGCATCTCTCAGTGTGTATGCTCTTCTAACGGTGGACTATGGACATGTTTCTGCGGCAGAAGTTGGGGGTGTGACGAGACTCGATAAGAGCAGGGCTTAAGGCTGTGTTCTTGATCGCAGCTTGAGGACTGCTCGCCGGGCACGTTAGCGTAAGCCGCGTTAAGTGGCTTTGGTAATTTTAACACTCCTCTACGACTGTGGTCTGGGGAGACTTAAATGACCACCGGGAAACGGGGGCGGGGTTCAACATTTTGAATGACCCAAATGTTGGACCGCCGGTATTTCCAAACTTCATCGTTATGAATATTAAAAGAACTAAAAATGAATAGTTCGGTAATTGTCTTTTCGATAGATTGCTAAATCAAATAATCGTTTCACTGAAAGGTTACTTTTTCGAACGCTTTTTATTCGTAAATAGTTTGTCAGAAGTGGGAGGTCCAGAGTTAGGTTGAACGACCAGATTTAAAAAGGCTGAAATGTTAATGTTTCAAACCGAGACAAGCCAATACAGATTTTGAATGACTAAACCATAGGTAAGCGAATAGCAAAAGTCAAGGAAAATTACATGAAAAGAGCTAACAAATGTGAGAGCTGACGTTTCGTAAGTTGTCGCTATTCCGACCGTTTGTCTTTCGGGTCTTTCGCTATTTTAACTGTTCGACTTTTTGGTTTTTCGATAGTTTGAACGTTAGACTTCTTGGTCTTCCGCTATAATAAATTCGCAATTATGAACTATCTTAAAATTCACTATTTTAGATTTCTAGGACTTCAATTTTTTAGTATTCGAATTTTCGTCTATTCTTATGAACTTATATGAGATGAACTTATATGGAGAACAAATACATGAATAGGTGATATTGCAAGGGGTGAACCTTTTCACCCCCTGCAAGTTCATTTCAATATATTTATGTTCTTAATTTTTATTTACCATTTAATCCCTTCACTGTCAGAGAAATGTATTTCCCTATACATTGGGGCCCCTATGGGGGCTCTCCACAGCAAAGGGATTACGATCTCATAAAAGTGGCCGTTGAACACCTGACCGTTTGTTATTTTTTACTTCGGAATATCAGCAGTTTTTAATTGTGATTGTTCACAATTTCTACCCCCACTCGAAAAGAGCTACATAGAGATAAGATTTACAAAAAAAACAAAGTATTTAATATTAAAGAATTAACGAATGGATGAATTAATGAAGAAATTTCTTAAACTAAGCGTTAAGTCACAATTTAATTTTTTCATTCATTTTTTTTTTTTTAATAAAAAATACAATTTATTTAATTGAAATCGTTATTTCATTCATTGATTCATTTTCAAAACTGAATTAAATCACGAGGCCAATTTAAGTTCGTCATTCATTCGTTCGTTCATCGTCGTTTTTTTTATCCGTCGAGCGAAAATTATTTTCGAACGAAATACCGCAGCTGATTCCGCAAAAAATTCGCCACCTACCTCGAAGGAGATCGTTCCTACGCGGACTCCATCGCTCCGCGATCGCCGGCCGGTCGGATGGATCTTGACAAATTAATTACCACACCATCGCTTGTCGCTCGATTATTCTGGGAATGTTGACCGTGCTTCGAGGCTGTTGACGAAAGCTCCCGAGAGAAGGGGCTTCTATTATTGTCGGGTATATTAGACCTTCAGCGGTGAATAGCAGAGAATCTTTTCTCCCTTCTGCTTTTGTTATCCATTATTACGTACAGCAGAGAGGTAGAGCGGGGAGACTGGCTGAACGAATAATTGGCACGGAAATTACAATAGCCTGGGACTGACCTCCATAGCTATCGATAATTTAAGCTATAAATTACATATTTTTAAATTAATATATATTTTAATAGAAAACAAATAAAAATAAAAATTCAAGTCTTCTCTCATCGGGCGAGTCATACGTAGGAAAAAATTATACGAAAACTAGACGAGTGCCAATATTAGGGTTACGTCCGAGCCGACGAATGAACTTATTGGTTTAAAACGTTGTGTTAATCGTACAGTATATCGTTAATTTAATCGATGAATTAAACTATAAATCACATCTTTTTTTATTAACTAGCCGTGGACGCGGGCGTCGCGCGCGAAGCCCCAATCTTTTCGATATAATCTCTGTTTTTTTTACAGTCACTCCTTTATGCTATGAGTCCCGAAAATATAGCATATGGGAGTGATTTCGGATTTTCGAAATCCACTTCCATATGCTATAAAAGCCAAAATCTTGACAATACAGCGTATGGAAGTGATTTAGGATTTCCGAAATACACTCCTATATACTATATGGGATTTAGGACTTTCGAAATCCACTTCTATATGCTATGAAAGCCGAAATCTCGAGAATATTGCGTATCGCAGTGATTTATGATTTTCGTATTCCACTCCCGTGTGCTACATGGGGTTTGGGTCTTTCGGAATTAGTTAAGGAAACTAATTTCGAAATACG
>JAPYZD010008467.1:0-10170 GCA_030522725.1 Ichneumoninae sp. B BG-2022a
ATAGTAGTGTTGGATTATTTGGTTGTGCCAGACGGTATAGGAAAATCTACCAGATTTCCGATATGTCCCGCGATTGCTATACCGTCTGGAGATTATTCGAAAACTATTTTAGATGATTTTACTATATTTTTCTCTCCGTGTAACTTCACCGTCGACGATATGACGACACTCGAAACAGGCTCCACGATTTGCCCACCTTGCATTTTTTTTCGTCACAATAATCCTTGCATAGGATAAACCAGCCAATGAATGGACAGTGCCAATGAATGGACACTTTCCATAAGAGCAAATGCATAAAAAACGTCTATTCGTTGGCCGGTTTACCCTACTGTGCTTATTACGAAGAAGTAAAAAAAAGGTTCGTACCGTGCAATAATCCTCAATTGCGCTCCACGAGGCACGTTTCCGTTCTCGACCAGTAAAATCAGTAAATCTTTATTTGCGTATTTCACGGTCTCTTTTGCCGGCCGTCGATAATAAATTCATCCGGACCTCAATAATTTCCTGTTCCATTCGGACTCGGCGAAACGCTTGCGATTCACTGCTCCCTCCGTCGACTCACTTTTTATCCCTCAATATATATACACAAACTCGACGAGAGATAGATTAATGCGCGTTTCCGTAAACACCGAGACAGAGACGAAGAGACGCGACTCCGCAATCCTATCGAAGTGCAATCAATCGGAAAGAACCGAGGATTTCTCGCGCACGATATCCCGCATCCTTCGCTCTATCGAACTAATGTGACGCCCGGGAGAAACGAGGCAGGGTGAGCGGGGAGGGACAGGAACACGGTATTAGATCTTGCTCGCTGGTGCATAAGAAGAAGCCACGAGGAGAGACCGGAAGAGAAAAAGTATCCTCTCGTTCGCCGAGATTTTCCATTCTCTATACGTGTGTATAAATCTTGAAAAATACAGTGGCAAAGTAAGAGTGGAAGTGGGAGACCGGTCGCTCTCTCCTCCGCCAGCGGCTGCGGCGCCATAAATTACGGGCCGGCCAACTCCCGGGTCCAGTTCTTACATTTTCGTTCTTATCTGACTCCACCGCGCATAAACGAGGTTTTCTTCTGCCCGCACCCTTAGCGGGGACTCGATTCGCCCGCACGCAGAACTGCCCTCCAACCGCGGCTACCGGCTCCGAGCTGCAACCACCGCACGCTCGGTTTAACGGTCCCACTTCAAAACTCTCATCGCACGAACGAGAATTTATAACCCTACGGCAGTGAGGGCTCTCACTCTCGGGCCCTTTCTCTACTCTCCGCTTCCCCGCCGCGCGAATGCAATTCCGTCCGAGGCTGTAATGTACACTATAGTTACTGAAATTTCCAGAAACCTCTCGCAAAGCCCGCCGGCACTGGAATTTATGTACCGCCGCGGGTGCAACGGGCGATCGGTGCACACACGCGTTTCACGGTACACAAACGGAAGAGCGCGTATAATTACGCCCGCGAATACTTCGTGCAAGGAGTCGGCGATTTGACGCACGATATGCAATAATATGACTTTGTTTCTCATGTTGCTTGTGTTTTTCTATTATTTTTCAGAAAATCCGCTTCGCGGTAACACGACCAATTAGCGGGTAGCAAAAAATGTACTTCTTGTGAGCACTCGAGCGCGTTACAGAAACTTTATTCGCTCTCCACATTTCCACACTTTTTTCCAACTCTTTGGGCCACGAGCGAAAGTACTCAAACATAATAAAAATTGTGTCTTCTTTACTTTATTTTAATTTTTTTTTCAGAAAGAACGCGTTCCCGACTGTTTTTGGCATTACATCCGTTTATCTTCGTCGAGATTTTGCAATATCTCGTGTCAGTCGTTTCCGTTATCGGCGCCACGTCGCACGATAATTGAAGGGCGAGACGAGTCGATGCATCTGAATACTGTTATCTTTAGATAAATATATGCAGCCGGCAGGATGTCGCTGGAAGGGTCGGAAATCCACCCCGTTCGCACGTAGAAAGGCCTGTTGGGCAATGCTAGTCACGTCTGTTTACGTAGATGTCTCGCAATGCGCGCTGTGTTCATGCAGTGCATCCGAGGGAAGGAGGCTCGTGGGGCTTGTTTGGATGCGGAGCATATCAGCATATTCTACGACTCGAGACTAATGGGTACATTCTATTATCCTTTGTTCGCGGAAAATAATTATCAGCCTACCGCCAGTTTGCCCTTGGCAGCTTTCGGTTTTTTTCCCTTTCTCCTCTTCTCGTTAGAAGTACAAAAAAATGCCAAACAGGGAAGCGGCGCCATTGCTCGCAAAGTTTTTCCGCCATTACTATTTTTAGTTTTTATTTTCATCGACTTTCCTCTTTGAAATATTTTTTTTAACCGCCCTTTCTTATTTATATTAAGAAGTTTGATTGAAGAAGATACACGGTGTATCTGGTAATACTTGAGATACGAGTTTAAAAGGGGCGGTGGCTCACGCTTCGTCGAATAATTAATTATAGTTCGGGGCGCAATGGCTGATAATAGGCCCGTGTTCCGTCGAGGGAACTTTGAAAAAATCCGGAGCGATAGTGATTCGTTTGCGCTTCGGTTGCCTCACGAAGGGTAGTCAGCGCCCGAGGGGTAGTTTCCTTGTTAACTCCGATTTTTTTCTTCTCCCTTAACGTACCGTGTCCCAAAGAATAATGCGCCGAGGTGAAGGCGAGCGGTGGGCGGATAGACCTGTGTGTATACATGTATACAAGCCAATTTACCACCGACTCTGCATGCCGGGGCTGATATAGACAAAATTCCCCGGGGTAATTCGCCACTCGGCAACGTTGGTGTCGATACAAAAACGATGGAGACCGGGCTTCGATTACCCGCCGTACACAAACTAGCAATCTTTTCTTGAGCCACAATTCGCCGTGCAAAAAAATGTTGAATGTATAAAACTAATCTCGAATGTATGTACGTAGATATAGAAAAAAATTGGTGAATATGGCCCACCCAGATTAGCACGTAAATCAGTGCCTAATGATCAGGAAACATATTCAACCATTTACCCTATCTGAAATATAGGGGAAAGCGGGGCAAAATGGGGCAACGGGGCAAAACGGGGTTTTTGGGCAAAACTAAATTTTCCAATCATTTTTGGATCGGACAAGTTATATCACATAGGGCTATGATATCACATAGGGCGAATTCGGGCATCTAAAAATTATTGGAAAATGACGTTTTGCCCAAAACCCCGTTTTGCCCAAAACCCCGTTTTGCCCAAAACCCCGTTTTGCCTCGTTGCCCCATTTTGCCCCGCTCTACCCTATGTTAAATATCCGAGTTGGGCAAAGGACCAAAAAATACTTCATGTACAAAATACATAGTATCAAGTACTTTTTGTACTTGAAGTATTTAGGCTTCAGAAAAAGGTGCAAAACACCTTTGGTTTCCTCATCGTAAAAAATCGCTAACTGACATGTTCGTAATGCCTCGTTTTTCTATCGACGTAATTCCTCTATTTCTTTTATTTATTCTTCACTTTCTTCATTAAAAAATCTATAAAAAATAACAAAAAGGGTTCCTTTTCGTCCCTTCTCGTTAAAATCATACTGATTGAAAACTTTAGACAGATAATGATATATTAATACGAGTGGGTACTCAAAAAGTACTTGTACTTGGTACTTGAAGCTCTAAACAGTTTGTACTTGAAGTAGCAAACAAGTACCCGGTACTCCAAGGGCGGCGCAACTCTGTTAAATATCCATAAAATATATTTCCGCGTGCGAAGCGAGCCGCGAGCTAGCGGAAGCTACTAAAGAACTAAACTGCCAATTATAATTGCTATGTCGCACCGTTATATGCTATAAACCTATATGTAAGTGGTGAATATGGCCCACCCCGATTTGCTCGCAAATCCGTTATGTGTGGATCGGGCCATATTGAGCACTTTTACCCTTACTATATATTGACCCTTAACAGCCGTGTTCGTAGAGTATCGGGTTATAGGATTTACCACTTTCCAAGCTTGATGCGTAACGATTTAATACGGTAATGTACTTTGGGCCGCAATAATACATGCTACGAACAGAGGACCTCGCGTTCGTCGTCAGGGGGCTTTAACGGTAAACGGATGATTCTCGAGCGTGTAACTGTCCGGTATTCGCCGCTCTCGTATAACAGTGTTAGTAGATACGTGCTAACAAGCCGCGCGACGCGGTTCATCGGCCTCGGCGCTGCTGATGAACCACGTATAGCTTAAATTTCGCTCGGTATCAGCACTTTTCTCTGGCTCTCCTGCTGATGCAGTTGTGGCTGCCTCCTTGTCGGGCCGCTAAGTGCTAGACAAGCGAGCTCCTCCTCTTACTCTTCCGCCTCTGGATTCTCAACATACGTAGAGTTGCATAACACACTGACGCGTCGGGCCAAGAAAGGGCCCCATCGTGTCGTGTCTAGTACGAAGAACGCTCGAACAAGCTGAGCTCGGGGAATTTATAAGGGTCTCTGCATCAACTGTTTAAAAGGTGATCGCAGAATTCGCATTCGATACACGATTCTGTCTGTTATTAAAGTAACGACGATTTTTTTTTATTTTTATTTTTTTTGCAAAATCTTCATTCAATTGTGATGCAATTCTAATTTATGCAAAATTTTCATTCAATTGTCATTCAATTCTAATTTATGCAAAAATTATTTAAATTTGTTGTTCCCAATTATCCGCGACCCGATTTATTTCTCTCGTTGATTTTTCGAGAAGAAATCGACGAAGTGATGCGTCGAGCCCAGAAAGGGTCGCGCCGGGTCGTATCTAGTACGACGAACGCTGGAACAAGCTGAGCTCGGAAAATTTATAAGGGTCTCCGCATCGACTATTTAAAGAGTGATCGCCGTATTCGCATCCGATATACGATCCTGCTTACTGTGAAAGCAACGACGATAGCGGCGATTTTTTCTCCTGTTTTGCAAAATGTTATTTCAATTATAATTGAATCTTGAGTTATGGAAAATTTAGTTTTTACAGTTTTGCCGAATTGTTGCCGAACCCGGTTGATGTCTCTGTTGATTTTTTGACGAGAAATCGGTGAGCTCCGATTGGCAATCGAACGCGTCAATTTTTAATAATTCACCCATCGAGTAAGTGGAGCAAATTATTTGGATTCCCGTTCCGGCTGATTTGGTTCGTCGGCGTTGCGATTGCCCGGAGCTCGTCGAACAGCCCTGAATAGCGAATAATCATCGAGCCAGGTCACACACTCCCGGGCTTCATATTTTACATATGAAAGTTGGCGATACGCATACGAGTCGAAACATCCGCAGTTTTCCGCGGGCAATTAAGCGATTGCGTTGCTCTTATTCTCTCGGTGCCGCGTGTGTTTCGCCCTGACTCCCTGTAATTGCACCCTGTATTCTTTGCTTCGTCGGCTTCTGTTTCACACGCGGTATCAATCCAATCGACCCGCTGAATACGCCTCCGACGATTCTATGCCTGTCTGGCGACTTATTAGCGCCGCATTGTAAAACAATTTCGCTCGCGGAGTCGCCGCAATCCTGATGAACATATTTGTCCCGCATTCATTTATATTCGTCCAGTAAAAAAAAAATCAAAAGTTAATCACAAATGTACGCTCGATACCTCCATGTTTACTGAAAATAGACAATTTTTAGCAATTCTTCAAACAAATCAAAATCCCATAAAATCTGCCCGTCTCGATAGATTTAGGCCAAATTCGATACCAAAGGTCTTTCATCAAAGTATTATATTCGTGTGCAGTTTTGGGACGATAGCTCAAAATTTATGTAAGTTAGAGATACAACAGACATTTTTCAAAAAATTCAAAATCCCATAGAGTTTCAAATTCGGCCTCAATCTTCATAAAAATTGTAGGGAATGAAGAGACGTGACCACTCTACTAGTGTACCAAATTTAAACTGGCTATCTCAAACCGTTTCCGAGTTATAGTAATTTTAAACGATGTCAGTCTGTCACACACACACACACGCATACACATTTATCGATGTTTCAGACTATTTTAAGTACTCCGACACTAAAATGTGGATTTTTGTTTTTTTTTTTTTACGAAAACAAAGCTTCCTCTACGAGGAATCAAAATTAAGAAAAATATAGAAACCAAATATATAGAATTCCAAAAAAATGTTTAAGAAATATCCAGCATGATGAATTTGTGTTCGCGCAATCCGGGCAACCGGGGTGGCCGAGCAAAGTGGGTAGTATAAGTTTAAGCTCCGGGTGTTTTATCTCGTTTCGTAACCGTGCATTAAAAGGCTCATGAATTTAAGGAGCGAGTGTCACGGCTGTGTGTACAGAGAAAGTTGTAGCCGCGTCAAACGCAGAGCTCGCGAGTGTACGCGGGGTGGATGGAGCGTAAAATAAAAGCGAGGAGTATTCCGTGAGTACGGTTCGTGTGTGCTGGTGAGAAATTAAAAGTCCCGTCGAAGCGCTCCAAAGTACAAGACTATAAAGCTCTATTAGACATGTATATCCCCGGTGAGTTAGCCCCGGAGCTGCATGGGCAAGTGTGCCGCGCACTTACCCTCCCATCCGCGCGGCATATTCCCTGGAACGGGGGCTGGCTTTAATAGAGCTCGGCCACAAGTTGCTCTCTCACGGAGAAGGCCCCCCAGAGCACTGTGTAACCGGGGGTGCGCCACCTCGGCACCGCAAAACCAGCTGTATCCCACGCGCGGTTTTCGTACGTCTTCCGAAATTTTATGAACGCCACGGAAAGTTCATACCGTCTCGGGATTCTCCCTGTGCAACGCAATAAAAGCGGCTTGCCGAGACTGGGTACAAGAGAACGAGTGTGTACGACCCGATAGTTCAACTACGCGAAGAGAACAGGGAAAGTTGCCACCCCAGCGGGGAAACAATTTGCGGCAGGAAACACGCGTTTCTTATTATTTTTTTTTACATCGCCAATTAATAAATAAAAAAGAACGCTGCGGGAACAATTTTACAGATTGGGAAAATTCCCCGATGTAGCTTGGGAAAGCTACTTCCGGAATACAACTGTTGTGACAGGTCGGATTATGCTTGATTTTTTAAATATACGAGCCATGACCGCGCGCTTCGCGCACAAATCTCCAATCTTTTTGATATTATCTCTTTTTTTTAAATTTACTCCTATATGCTATGAATCCCGAAATTTCGAAAATGTAGCATATGGGAGTGATTTCGGATTTTCGAAATCTACTCCGATATGCTATATGAGATTTAGGATTTTCGAAATCCACTTCCATATGCTATAAAAGCCGACACTCCGATATGCTATATGGGATTTAGGACTTTCGAAATCCACTTCTATATGCTATGAAAGCCAAAAACTCGAGAAGCGTATGGGAGTGATTTAGGATTTTCGAAATCTACTTCTACATGCTATATGAGGTGTAGGATTTTCGAACTCCACTTCTATATGCCATGAAAGCCGAAATCTCGAGAATATTGCGTATCGCAGTGATTTATGATTTTCGTATTCCACTCCCGTGTGCTACATGGGGTCTTTCGGAATTAGTTAAGGAAATTAATTTCGAAATACGGAATTAGTACTATACGGAATAACAAGGAAAATAGTTAAGTTGCGGGGTAATTTGTTGATTAATCATTTTTATCTTCAATTTGTTAATGACAAATTAGAATTATAATTTCACAAAAACCCATCGAGAAGTGTTCGAAATTTTCTATGAAACTCACGTTTGGCGTAACTGTACCGCAAGTACCTTTACCTTACCTTACTACCTTAATTTGAGTCCGGACGTCGAAGCTCTCTCTCGGCATCTTATTATCGTGTGATTCTTTCTTTAATGTGCTGTTTTCTTACTGAACTACGATAAATACCAATATACCGTCTCACGCGCTACTCAACCTCATGATATGCCAAAATTAACTGTCAAATGGCACAACACGACCGAAGTTACTCGACGAACGACTCCAACTTTAGACTTTTACAGCAGCCAATTAGGGAGCATTTCTTAACCGCAACAATATATATATATGAGGTATTCCATACGGTTTCGAACGGACAAAAACCCGACCCTCTCCAAAAAAGTTGTAATTTCACCATAATTTATGATTATTGACAAGAGCTTTTTGTAATTTTTTTCAGAATTTTTAGATCATATTTTTATTCCATACGAAATACCGTATGGAATACCGTATGGAATACCTCATATCGAAAATGCGAGTTATTTTAGCCATGGATTTTTTGAAGAGGGAAAAAAAAATGAATTTGTTACGCCGGAATGCTTTTCAGTGCACGAGGATTCTATTTGCGGTGAGTGACAATCCGCTTACTGCAAAAGTGTCCCATGGCTTTGAAAAAAAAATTATCGAGAGCGCGCACCGAGCCGATGACGTCGCGTCAGTGTCAAATGCACGACTCTCCTGCTGCTCAGTCGGACAGTAGAAAAAGAAAGAAATGAAAAAAAATATATTACTGAATATTCATGCCAAAGTTACCCGTGACGTTTACGAACCGAGGCGACGTTTCGCCGTTACAGCGAGGACCCGGTGAGAGAATGACGCCTCGCCATCGAGAATGGTAAATCCCAGTGGGGTATCTTGCGCTGAGGATGTTCCGGAGACTGATATTAACTCGGCTAATTGACTTGTAATGATTAAATTTAATTATTGTTTGATATCGGTGTGTACCGCGTTGTCGTTGAGCTTCCCGACAGGAAGTTACCATCCAGTTACACTCCGCAGCTTCGATTCGGCGAGTCTCCGGCGAGGGTCCGTAGTTGGATAAACTAATTAATATTTCCAAGTCACGCGGTACCCCAGACAGGCAGCCTGACAGACTTTGCCCAGGTGTCACGGCGCCACGTGATCGCGCATAGATAGGTATACTTTATACATACACACACACACATATCCATTTATATATTTATTTCACTTATTAACGGATTTCTCCTTGACCAGAATTCAAATACAAAATGTGTCTTATAACTACTTAGGTCTATTAGTTCCAATAGAAATGTGGGACAAAAGTAAAAAAAATATATCAAGATATTTCATTTCAACCAGCATATAACAGTTCATTAAGTCAAACTCTGTTTCATGATATATTAAATTATTTAAAGTAATTATAATTTTTAAACTTTTTAAACTTTATATATATATATATATATATATATATATATATATAAACAGTCAGGGTGAGTGACGAAACGGGGAATCAGCGGGACTGTAATTAATTCAATTTCAATACCGAACGAGAAACGCACCGTAGTCGAGCGAAGATAGAGCCGGTGAATGTGGAAAAAAATGAATAAAAAAAAAACTAAAAAAAAAGAATTGGAAAAAAGCAAAAAAGCGGGAGTCGCCTCGCTGCGCCGTGAGGGTGAAACAAGCGATTGCCTTTTATGAGGCCACATGCAATGTCGGCCGGTCGCAGCCACTGCGGCCAGATTTCGACGAGTTTTACGATATACAGTATGTGACTGCGTACAATACCTTTGCCCTCTTTGCGATCCGTTATTGCATACTATAGCGGCAATACAGTATTCCTGACGATCCCCGTTGAATCGATATAAAAAACTATCTACGGAAAAAACTATAAAAAAAGTTATTCGTATATATAGCAAATGTGTGCACAGAAACGAAAAAGAACTATCGGCCGCAGCGAAATCGTTTGCTACTGGATGCGCCCCGGGAAACAATACCGGGCTCGATAAAGTCGTTTCGCAAGCTCGCTCGGAGCCTGGCCAATTAATGCGTACACGATGCATATTAAGGAGGGAGTCTCGCTGCGCGCTGACTTCGCATAAGTTTGACAACAATAAGAGACAATTGCAAGTACTTCTTGATGGTGTAAAAATCTGAAAAAAATGCATAATAATAATTGCAAAATGTTATTAATAAATTCATCAAAAAATTAATTGGATAACAAATTACCCGGCAACAAAACTTTTTTTTATGAAAATGATTCGTTTAGTAGTAGTACAAGTAATTTATTAGCGAGATGTTACATTGGTTGTCGATCATTCAAGTATGTTACATTTGGATTGGTGACATATATGTATGGTAACAATATCCGCTAACGAGCCATCGACCTTGGTCCTTCAGCTCTCTGATTCGTTTATTTTTCTGAATACGTATGAATTTTTTCAGATTTTTAAGTAATCGTTCATTTTTTTTATAGAACAAAAATCAACGATTACTTAAAAATCTGAAAAAATTCATACGTATTCAGAAAAATAAACGAATCATTTTCATAAAAAAAAGTTT